>PVIU01015709.1:0-47587 GCA_004026605.1 Ondatra zibethicus
GCGTTTCAGACAAAGGAGTTCTCTTGCAGAGCAGTAGGGTCAGCCATAAAGGCAGAAAACCAGTTCTTGGGAGTAGGAGGGGCATTTATTTAGAGGTGGTAAAGGGAAGAGAATCTTGACATAGGATTGGAATGGAAAGGTAGGAAAGTCGAGTTGTGTCTTGATTCTGGATACAGATAGAGTTAAGAAAATTCCTTCGGGTTCTTATGAACCTAAATTTAAGTAGAGAAACTAAACAGGGTAAAACTTAGGAAGTCATTGGGTTTCCTAATCAGAGTCTATTGTTGACTTTGGCACATTAATTTCACTTGTGATGGGGCCAGATTAGAATGTGTATGGAGATTAGTGAGTGCTTCTACAACTGTAGCAACAGGAAAAAGAGCTGCAATAGCTTGAGGCTTGATTGAGGGTTAAAATTAATTGTGTGTGTGTGTGTGTGTGTGTGTGTGTGTGTGTGTGTGCGCGTGCGCGCGCGCGTGCATGCATGCGTGTTATCTGCCCATGCATGAAAAAGACAGAAATAGAACAATATAGTAGGTGTACAAGAAGAAGGAATAACTGAAGGCATTCTAGATTCACATGTGGAAGGGAAAGCTATATTAGAAGAACTAGCCTTGATGGTTAAAGAACCAGATAGTTAGAATTCCATGTAGGCAAGAGGGAAGTGAAGCGCACATAGGGAAGGTCTGAGTGAATGTGTACATTTCCTTGTTAGGTTGGTAAGTAGTTTAAGATTTTAAGATATTTGCAATTGTTTGAGCCATATCTTAAAGTTATATATTATAGACCAGTCTTTTAGCAATGAAGTAGGCAAATAATGTAAATATAAATTGAAGCCTGTTTCCTTCCTTCACGCTAAAGATCATCTTAAACACATCCTGAGGTGATAATATTGCTGCCATGTCACTTTTATTTGTTCTGCCTCAGCATATTTAACGCTTATCTTTTAGAGTGTGTTTGTAGGGTGGCATTTTTTTTTAATTAATGAAAGAAACTTTAGATAATAGTTGACAAATATGTATAGCTCACTGTCTTAGTTAGGATTTCTATTGCGGTGAAGAGACAGCACAACCATGGCAGCTCTTACAAAGGAAATCATTTAATTGGAACTGTTAGAGTTTCAGAGGTTCAGTCCATTATCTTCATGGCAATGTGGATCAGACATGGTGTTGGAGAAGGAATTGAAAGTTCTGCAGCCAGCAGAAGCAGCTGTGTCCTACCCTGGGCAGAGCTTGAGCATTTGGGACCTCAAAGTACAACTCCACAGTGACACACTTCTGCCAGTACACCTGCGCCAACAAGGCCACACCTCCTAATAGGTAACTCCCTTTGGGCCAACCAATCAAACACATCAGTCTATGGGCGCCATACCCATTCAAACCACCATGCTTAGAATGTTAAGATTTAAGTAATTGTTAAGCTGCATCAAAGTATCACATACCAGCAGTTAAAGTAGTTCTTAGTGTTCTATCTGTTCAGAGATTGGTGGTTTTATCCCTGACTCCTTTCTTGAGAGTCTCACAGGTTTAAAAAAAACTAGAAGATTCTTTGTAAGGTGACACACTTAGGGGCCTGTCTTTAGTCTTACTACTGAACCGAACACCCCAGACTCTTTAAGGGTTTCATATAGCCTGAAAAGTTTTTAACAGCTGAAAGTACTCAAAAACAAAACAAAACAAAACACCAGAAAGGATGGAAGGAAGGAAGGAAGGAAGGAAGGAAGGAAGGAAGGAAGGAAGGAAGGAAGGAAAAGAGTATATCGTGATTTTGAGCAGAGTAGTCCGAGCCTTTATCTTACTGTACTTTGTAAACTCTCCACGGACTTGGGATTGTTGTGATGGACTATAAAGTAGAGAGGGAGAAGAGGAAGTAGAAAGAAATGAGAGATGAATTCATCCTGGGCTTTGTGGTAAGCACTTCAATTTTTTTTTTTAATTTTTCTTCAAGAATAATGAAAACCAGTGAGACTTCCTGGAGGAAACAGAGTCAGGGCCCAGGCTCAGTTGTTTCTAATGTGTGTCCCTTTTGTTAAGACAGTGAAGTACACTGATGCAGAGTGATTTTTCTCTTACAGGAGGTACATCAAAAAGGTGTTTACTATTGACATTTGACACTACCAAATTCTTCTGCAAATATTCAGTTTTGGGGAGATTCATTAAATAATTTTGTGGATATTTGATGTGTATATTTTTTTGAGATGTCTTAACTCTTTCTTTATTCTTCTGATGTGGGATTTCCCTCTGTATGTGGTGAATACCATTAATGAATAAAGGAACTGCTTTGAACCTATAGCAAGGCAGAACTTAGGTAGGCAGGGAAAGCTAGACTGAATGCTGGGAGAAAGGAGGAGGAGTTAGAGAGAAGCCATGGAGCCACCTCCAGTGACAGACACTGGAACTTTAGCCGGTAAGCCACAGCCACATGGTAATATGCAGATTAATAGAAATGGGTGAAATCAATATGTAAGAGTTAGCCAATAAGAAGCTAGAGCTAATGGGACAAGCAGTGATTTAATTAATATAGTTTCTGTGTGATTATTTTGGGGGCTAAGCGGCCAGGAACAAACAAGCAGCCCTCTTCCTACTACAAATTGGCACCCAACGTGGGGCTCGAACCCACAACCCTGAGATTAAGAGTCTCATGCTCCACCAACTGAAATCAGACACTTGCTGGACCTCTCTTTATACTGTTAAAGATAGACTAGCAAAGAAAAAAATGGATTCTCCAGGAGAGATGAATGCACATGAATATTTTGACTATAATGAGTTGTTTGATAAGTGGTACTTTTAATATTAACCTCCTAAAGATACTGTCACTATAAAATATAAAGGAATTAAACTTCTCTAAATCCCACTATAACCAGTATTAAGCTCTTGGCCAATTCTATATGCTTTCTTTTGCCTAACCAATAGCCTGTGAAGGGTGCTGTATTATCTTGTACTTAGTCTGTAATATTATGTATACTTTTATGTGTACTTTATTCTTTTGTACTTTTATGTGTTTAGGAAGCTGCTGAATTAAGATGGAAAGAACCTAAGGACATTCAGATGCCTTTTATTTTGATGATGTTCATGTAGCTGGAGTAAGAAACCTCTAATAAAGCTTTCACATTACTGTCTTCAAAATATGAGATACCCAATTGATGTGCTCTTCCTTGGGGAGGAGTATCTTTCCAGCTCCCAGTTTTACTCAGTTGTCTGTAGTTCTTTGTGTAGAATTGAGGCATCATGGGCTTTTCCCCTGTGCACTTTGGCATGTGCGTTGGTGTCCTCCATGTTCAGCTTACATTTGGGTGGTTGTGTTGGTGAGACCTAACTTGAAGAAGGATGCTTAAAAGAAATCCCACATTAGCTCAGAATTGAGTATAATAGAGGGTTATTTACTTAGGGGTAGACTCACAGATCACAATCCTCTGCTGGAATGGGGAACAGCAACTGAATTCTGCAGCCGGAAAATGGGCTAGATGCACACTTTACATTGGCATCTATAGTATAAGAAGCCACGCCCAAGTGGGCAGGTAACTTAAAGGCTACTGGCAATAGGAATTCCTACAGCACTTACAGGCCTAGCTTTTCATCTTACAGGAAACACAATCTCATAGCTTTGTCCCTGATCTTCCTGCCCTCTCTCCTGCAATGTTCCCTAAATCTGAGTTAGGTGTGGCAGTGTTTTGTGGCTGTATCCATTGGGACTTGTCTGATGACAAACCCTCAGCCCTGAAAACATACATATGTGTACCATTATATGGACTCAACAGATTATATTTAGGAATATAAATGTATAAACAAATACATGCTTGCATACAATAACAACTGATGAAGACAGAGGTTATGAATTTGAAGAAGAGTGGGGAGGGATATATAGGAGGGTTTAGAGGGAGGAAGGGGAAGAGAAAAATGTAATTAAAATACAATCTAAAAAAAGACAGAGAGATACATGGGTTCTTGGGGTTTAACTAGTGGTAGTAGAATGTAAGCTTAGTTTGAATGTGACCCTGGGTCAAATCTCCAGCACCACACATGTAAACACAGCATACCATACTTGGTTTGGACATTAAGTGACTTGGCTCAGTATCATTGAATGTTCCATGAATTGAAGTATGATTTGGAATGAAAGTTTTTTTACAGTACAGATACAGTTGCTTCATTTCTATTTGGTTTTGTAAAACTTCTTTCATAGGTTTAGAGATGGTGTCAACCTTCTTTGCAAGGTATGCTACCTAATCTAAAACCTGTTTATTAATTTTTTGCTGTATATTTTCATTAAGACATAGCCAAAAGTCTTTAAATGTAAGAACACTCCTAGAGTAATTAATAGCTTGTAAGTTTCTTATAGCAATAAAAATCTTAAAAAAAAAAAAAAATAAAATAAAAATCTTATAGCAAAAAAAAAGTTTTATATTGTGCCTTTGCTTTGGTAGAGTTGAAAATGCCTAATTCTATGATAACACATGTCTGTGTTTATTGAAATATGTGAAGTATGTATGCTAAACAATAATTTTATGTATTTCAATCAACAGAGACTCTATGAACACAGTTTCCTTCAACATCTTTAAGTAGAATTAAGTGCAGGTGTCGTTTTGTACTGCTATAGAGTGTGCGATCCCTCTGTCAGTCATCTTGGTACTGAGAAGTCCCTCTTAGTAGGTTGCATTTTTGTGTTTTAACACAGTCATGTCACAAGGAGAAAGTTGCTTTTAGTGATTTTCAAGGTTTTAAAGATTTCTTTTTAAAAGTCCAAAAACACATGGGTCAATGACTATAGTGGCATTTTCAGCCTCATTCTAACATTGTGAACCTGATTTTTTTTTTCTTTTCTGGTCCAGAAGATGAGTAATCGTGTCAACCATTTTTGTTTTAGTTATCAGTCAGTGCTCTAAAATGTCCTTCTCTGCATAACATAAAGTGGATCTACTTCTTTGTGAAGGTTCTGTTGTTTAGCCACCAGCTCTCATTGTAGGTGCAGCCTAGGTATTTCTAGAAGAGCTTTAACCTTGTGGTAAGCTTCATTTGCCACCCCTCTCACCCCCCTTAATACAGTTTTTAGAAAAGCTATTTTTCTTTCCCTGGGTTTGTAGTTCCTTCCACATAGCAACCACTTAATAAATATTTATTGAATGGAATTGAATTTGACCTGCTTAGAAGTCATAGTCCTGGGGTGGGATTATTCATTTTGAGCAGGAGTGGTCATAAATCACAGAGTTTAGTAGTAATCCTGCTGATGAACTGCACAGTCAAACGCATACGGTAGCTCAGCTCCATCAGGTCTGCTTTCTCCTGTGCAAACTTTGGAAACCGTGTAGCCTGCTGAGTCCTGATGCACCAACTGATCACAGCCTTTTTCGGGCCTTTTGTGCTGTATACTTGATAGCTTTCCTGTGCTCCCAGCCTTTAGCACGACTGCATGAACCCCTTTATTCGAGTATCTCTTAAGCCTTTGCACAATGATTTCCCTGGAATATTCCTTCCTGCAAATTTAACCATGCATTTCTTGATGCTCTTGGGAATGTGACTTAGCTGCTATTGTTTTCCTCTAGACCTTTGTTCATATTTCATCACAGTTCTGAAATCTGTAATTCTTTCTAATGCCACCAACCTCTCCCACTAGAAAACATGAGGACATTTCTGTGATTTAATCCTTTGCCTTCCTTCTGCCCCAAACCGTGCCTGGCACGTATACTTACTTACCTTGAATTAACAAATGGACCATGAAGTTCATGTAAATTTGCAAATGGAATAACATAAAAGTGGAGATGAATTTAGAAGGAAATCATTAATTTTATGCCTATTTCTAATTCTGTTGTGATATAGTTAGGAAGATGCAGGGCCTGAGGTCCAGAAGATGCAGGAGCCAGAGATTTATAAGATGCAGGGGCCCAAGGTTCAGAAGAGGCAAAGGACCGAGATTCAGAAGATGCAGAGGCCTGAGATTCAGAAGATGCAAACTCTTGTGTTGGATTGATGGTTTTTTAATTGTCCCTTAATCCTTGTAGTTTTTAGCTTTTCAAATCTGGAAATGAATGGATTGGATGAGTTCTTTTTTAAAATCCCTTCGAGCAAGAATCACATTGCTCCTAAGTTAATTATATAGAACAAGGTCTCATTTGCCAGACTCCTTAAGGCAGGAAGTATGTTCTCCTCATCTGCAATTTCCTGACACATAGCTCAGTACCTGGTATATGGGAATTATTCACAGAGCTTTTCCTTTAATCAAGCACTCTGTGTTTTCCTCATGAAATTACAATAAAAAAGGCAAGTGAGAAAAATGTCTTGTAAAGAATAGTGAATTAGATATCTACAAGATTGAAAAGAATCTTCTAAAAAACAATTAATTGGAATATCTAAAAATGATGAGTGATATTTTTCATTAAATAGTTAACAAATTAACCAATGGAACAAATGAATTTGAAGCTGCCCTGTCCCCTCTTTACAAGTTAATGATTAATCAGCCTGTGATGTTTCACAAGGACATGTTGCTAAAATTCAGCTGTGTCCATTGTAAGAACTTGAAATTCATGTGTGTGCTCATGGTAGCTTTCAAGAATTGAAAAACTGGAGCTGGTAAGATGTGGCTTAGTGGGTAAAGATGCTTGAAGCCAAGCAGGAGACCTGAACCCACATGGTGGAATGAGAAATCTGGTTCTATCAAGTTATTCTCTGACTTCCACACACACCATTGCACATTCACACACACACACGTGCGCGCGCACGCACACAATATAATAAAAATTAAGTCAACAAATAATTAAAAAGCTATGTCCTAGTGTGTACGTATGTCCCATGGCAGTGACCCTCCCCTGTTATCTGTGTCGGCCATTCCCTCTGCAGTGACTTGGTATTATCTACTAAGAGAGATTCCAGCTGACCCTTGCCATGAAGTCCCTTGAGGATTAAGGTAGTATTCTTATATTTGAATTAAACCCTTACCTCTGGATTGTTAATTGTAAACCTATAGAACTAAATTATGAAAATTAAGCAAATTACACAGTCAAACCATTTATACAATGTGTGTGTGTATGTATGTGTGTGTGTTTGTGGTTCTCTCAATAAAGGCTAGGTTCACAATTTAAAAGACAAAAGTTTGTGTGTGTACACTGAATCTTTTTAATCAGTTAAACCTGTTTATTAGTTGTATATTGTATGCTAAAATCTTCTGTCTTAGAACTCTACACCATGGGAGAAAATAGGATAATGCAGGGTCATTGTGAGAAATGGTTTTGTTAAAGGTTGCTGACTGACAATTTAAGGCAGAGTTTTCTTCTTATCAAAAATGATATGATTGAGCCGGGTGTGGTGGCATGCACCTTTAATCCCAGTACTCAGGAGGCAGAGGCAGGCGGATCTCTGTGAGTTTAAGGCTGGCCTGCTTTAGAAAGTGAGGTACAGGACAGCCAAAGATAGAGAAATCCTATCTCAAAAAACAAAACCAAAACCAAAAAACCCATACCCCATATATGTATGATGGTATCTTCATAGAAGGAAATGTTGCATTCTGAAGGTGGTTTATTTCATTGATTGTTGACAAATTTTTACTTGTGTTCATGCTTCCTGAAATCTTAGAGTTCACTCATTTTCTGTCATCACAGCACTTTTGTGCGTGTCCAGAAGCAGTTATATGCTCTGTGAAACATGAAGCCTTATCACATTACTATATAAGCTTGATTAGGAAGGAGAATTTTCCTTCAAGTTATAGAGAAAAAAAAGCAACTTAAAAATTCGAAAAGCTTCCAGACTGCACACGTTGATGAGCGTATTTGCACCCTCTTCTTGCTCTCAGGCTCTTTGGCTACCCACTCGTGCTTCCTAGCCTGGCGTGCATGAGGCCCTTTGGAGAACATATTGAAGTGGACCTCCCTGTCCCCGTGGCAGGGTGGTCAGTTTTAGGATATTTGTGTGTTCCTGAAGTTTGTAAAAAAAAATATTCTCTTCCTTAAAAATTGTGTATCTTTAAGGTTTGTGGGACAATATTTTGATATACCTATGAGGAGAGCAAGGTCCTGAGGTCAAATGAGTAAACATGTCTGCTTTGTTTTGCGCTAAGGTGTCTGCAGACCTTTACCCTAGCTGCGTCTGTCTGCAAGCTGATAATGCTAATTTGGTCCCTGTACTTTCTGTTAGATCTCTAGACCTGTTCATCTTCCTTCATTTCACTTTGTGCCCTTTGACCTACTTTCCCCACTTTCTCTGCTCCCTACCCTTCATTGCTATTATTCAACTTGTTTCTACTTATTTCATGTCTTCATTTTTAGATTCTGTATATAAATGAGATCACACAGTATTTTTCTCTGTCTGGCTTATTTCAGACTGCCAACCATAATTTTACTATTTATGGAAGTGACTGTATGCTTTGCATATAAAGCCTCTAAACCCATACTAAATATCTCTCCAACTCAGCTTCTTATTAGCCAGGTTCCTTTGGCCACTCTGGTGCCACCCAGAGGTTCAGTATAATGGGAAGGAAGAGGACAGGATTATTGATTTATTGTGTTTAAAATACCTTGCTCTGAAATTTTTTATAAAAACAAAATATACAAAAAACCTAGAGGGAGGCCACATATCAGCTACACTGACATAATAGATCCTCCTGCAGGTGGTTGTTCAGCGTGTCATGAGTACTGCTTTCATGCCTTAGTAAATCATTATGCAATTCCCAAAGATCTTTTTAAAATAAATGAATTGGTGGGTTCCCAATACCCTACTCATAGGGGTAGAAGTAACTGGTCTTTTTAATGGCTAAGTCATAATAGCATGTAAAAGCGGATACAGTGTAGATTTGAGTTACCACTTCTTTTTTTTTCTGGTAGAAAGTATTTTCAGTTCTGCAGGCAGCACTCACTCTTTAATGCTCCATTGACTAGGAGGCACCTGGTGGAATGACTGAATGTATACATCACATGTTTACAGGCCTGGTAGACACTGTGTGTGGGGGGGGAGATTGTGTAGACCTGACATCTGGTTAACTGCTTAATAACTCGGTTGTTAAAGTTACATATATGTTAAAAATTCTCCTCAGGGTTCAGAAACAATGGATCAGAATATTAATTAAAATCTTTGAACTAGCATTAGCCATGTATTCAATAGATTTAATAAATAACATATTCATATTAGCTATTCATTGGTCACTTGCTTTCATTAAAACAAAGAATATTGACATTATACGGTGATTAGTGAGCAGGATACTGGGGTTCTGTGAAGCTCTAGCACTGTGACATTATAGAAAAGATAATCAAGATGTTCAGAGTTGAAATGAGGATGTAATAGAGGAAAGACTGAGTGGAATATGAGAATAGGATTTGGTAGTTAAAGGAGAAAAGTATTTGTTGGTGCTTTGTAAACTGAATCAGTAAGTCAGAGCACAGATTCCATTGTGGAAAAGAAAGGGGACATGGTTCTACTTAGTTATCATTTTTCTACGAGAGAAAATATCATAGTTCCCATAAAAACTTTTATTTCTTTCTTTGTTTTTAGGTAAGATTGTGCCAAAATCCCAAACTTCAGTTGAAAAATAGCCCACCATATATACTTGACATTTTACCTGATACGTATCAGCACTTGCGACTTATTTTGAGTAAATATGATGACAACCAGAAGCTTGCTCAACTGAGCGAGAATGAGTATTTTAAAATCTACATCGATAGTCTCATGAAGAAGTCAAAGCGAGCCATCCGGCTCTTTAAAGAAGGCAAGGAGAGGATGTATGAAGAACAGTCGCAGGACAGGTGAGCACAACTGAGATGTCTACTGTTCATGTTCTTTATGTTGGTTTTTATCTTTTTATGTTGCCGTGACTATACTTTGGGGAATATGTCATTTCCTTGTGTATTTACTTTTCACATTATTTAAGCTTGGCATATGTTGAAGTGGAAAACTGAACCTGAGCCTATGTTCTTACTTTTCTATAGACTGTTGTGTATCGAGTACTTTGAGTTTCACAGGAAGACTGCTCACATTAGTTCATCCTCCTTTTTCCCAGTTTCTCCAATTTATATTTTGTATATGAATTTTCCTCAAGGCATATGAACAAGCACCTCTTCTCCTTAGATAGGCCATTGACAGTACAAGGAAACAATTCCACCTAAGTTCGGCTTGCTAAACCAGTGTGATCCCTGGGGTTATGTGTAAAGGTTGGGTGACAACAATCATGAGATCTTCACTGCAAAGTTCCACCCTAGCTCTGAAACTGTATTGCTAGCATCTTATCTTCAGTTAACCTTCCTTTTCCTATAAGCTACCAATGCCAAGAGGCAGGAGGGGGTGGCAGGTGGACTCTTAGTTGAGCAGCTAAGGGTCTGGTGAGCCCTCTACTTCATTGTCCGAGAAAATGTCAAAAAGCTCCATTTCTATTAATGTAGCTATCACTGTATATACTTTTGTCGATTTTGTTGCCATCACTGTGGAATCACAGTTTTCTGCAGATTATCATAATCCACTCTGTGATGGATATGGCCAGGTCCAGCCTTGAGAATCAAGGTCTTCTGTAGATCATCACCGCAGTGTTTACTCTGTGATGGATATGGCCATGCCCAGCCTTGAGAATCAAGGTCTTCTGTAGATCATCCCGGCAGTATCTACTCTGTGATGGATATGGCCATGCCCAGCCTTGAGAATCAAGGTCTTCTGTAGATCATCACTGCAGTGTTTACTCTGTGATGGATATGGCCATGCTTAGCCTTGAGAATCAAGGTCTTCTGTAGATCATCCCGGCAGTATCTACTCTGTGATGGATATGGCCATGCTCAGCCTTGAGAATCAAGGTCTTCTGTAGATCATCACTGCAGTGTTTACTCTGTGATGGATATGGCCATGCTCAGCCTTGAGAATGGAGCTTCACCACAGTACCATCTTTGTATTGTGTGGTACACAGTACTGTCAGCACATCAGTATTGATCTCTTTCTATTGGGGTTTACTGCTTGTTTTTATTGTTCTATGGTTTTCAAGTATCTATGGGTAGATACTTGCCATGTATCTACCCATACTCCATAAAAACTCCCTATGTTGGGCTGTAGGAACGGTTCAGTTGTTAAAGGCTAAAGATTACAACCAGAATGACAACAATGCTCTATGGTCAAGCTAGTCAGTGTGCAATACATAACTTTTCAGACTGGCCTCCTGCTGGTCTTTTTATAGCTCCATAGCTCACTTTTTTATTTCATGGAATATGCCATTGTATGCTTATGTCACAGTTTGTTTTTACACCCACTCTCATGTTGAAGGATACCTTGATTGTCTAAAGTTGAGGCACCTTTGTTGGAGCTGCTTAGGACATTCAATTCATCTGGGGAAATATGAGCATGCTTGTAAGATTATATGACTTGCTGGTGTTTAATTTCATCAATTCTAGACTTTCATAGTGGCTGTATTGTTTTTCATTCCAACCAATAATGAGTGAGATTTCTTGATGAGTACCTACATCAGCATCAAGTATTGGAGATACTGTCCTTTAGTTCTGCTTGGAATCTGTCACTGCAGTAGCTTTGAGTAGATGTTGCTCTAGATTCTGTACTTTGACTGTTGAGTGAGAAGATGGGTAGAGAAAGGCCTGATATGACATTAGTTCAGTCCTCACTTTATAGTTCACGTGTGTTCTGTCTGTGCTCTCTGTTTCTGTCTCTGCACTCCACATGCGTGTCTCTTTCTCTCTGAAGGACAAGATCCTATGTAGCCCAGGTTGCTGTCAAACTTTCTGTTTTTAATTTTAGTTTTAAAATTTTATTTTGTGTGCATTGGTATTATGCCTGCCTGTCTGTGTGAAGGTGTGGGATACCCTGGAACTGGAGTTACAAACAGTTGTGAGCCACCATGTGAGTGCTGGGAATTGAACATGGGTCCTCTGGAAGAGCAACCAGTGCTCTTAACTGCAGAACTGACTCTTCAGTCCTGGTCTCAAACTTTCTGTGTAGTTATACCTTGCCTTGAACTCTTGATTCCCCTGCCTCTGCCTTCTAATATTACCAGGATATATCACTCTGACTCTCCTTGGCTCCCAGTCCCTGTGAGCTCTACTGGATGAGTTCAGACACAGAGACTGTAGAGTAGAAGAGACAAGGTTTATTAGAGAGAAAAGTAGGACACTTTTAAGAGATGAGTGGGGGCAATAGCCAAAGTGATCATTATGCTAGCTTGCGTTCTTACGTAGACTTTATATTAGTTCTCTAAGTTCTATAACTGATGGCTTTTCTGAGAAGATTTTGACAGGTGATTGACAGGCCCACTAAAGGGCTGGGAAAGGGCAATACCATGTCCCTTCTTTACCAGAAATTTTCCTAACTAGATAGTAGTCACAAGATTTTGGTGACTGGATAGAATGTCTTATCTCCTCTTGTGTCCAGAGATGGTATTCAGATCACATTCTTCGGACCTTTTAAATCCTCCAGTGGTAGTTCCTGGTTTTTAAGCTACTGATTAGGAGTTAGGAGTCTCTCCTCAGTGACCTTCAGAACTGCCAATAACTAAGTATTTACTTAAAGCAGAATGCTGAACACCTGTAGCCAGGATTCTTTATGTACAGGTGCACTGATGTTTGTCATCTGGCCCCTTAGGTTGCCAATTTCAAGATCTCTCTTAGGTTAGATAAGGGAACTGATAGTCTGTCCCTTTTCTGAGCTACCTTAAATTTACTTAGAATATTCACTGATAGTAAAAGTATTTCCAAGGTGGAAAACTAGTATCAATTAAGATACATAATGTCTTAGCCTTGGCTAAGTTGAAGTTGAGTTCCTTAAGTTAGGAAAACTTCTAAGAAACATGGAATGTTTCTTTTTTATTGGAAAACATAGCTTCATTTGGTTTGAGATGGTTTAGTGTTGTATAATGGAAAATTTAGTTCTCTTGGTATTGAGGCTCTGGAATTGTTTGTGTGAGCTGGCCAAATAAATACACAGAGCATGTAAAACCATCAAATTCAAGCATAGCAAAGCCCTTTGCCAAAGGTAAAATGACATAAATGTTTATTTCAAATGTTTTCTAACTTATTCCCAACCCTAGTTTACCCATAGAGTGTGTGTAACTGATGATGTAACTCTGGGCTCTTCAGTGAGTGTTCTTGGAGGACAGTTTGTAAATCTTGAGGACACTGAATTTCCTGGTTGCCTTTTAGTTTTAAAACTCAAAACTCTGCAGCTCCATCGGTGAGAATTTGAATTGCTACAAGGTTCCAGGAATATGACCGAGAGAACCCACAGGGATTGTTGTTCTTACAAACTCAAAAGGATGTCCCAAGATCATGAAATCTAAATGTTGATGTAAAAACCTTAATTTTACATAGTATTTATATCAGTGATCTAAAAAGACAAAAATGCTGGGGTCCATGGCCCCAACATAGATACTATTACTTCTCCCTAAGTGTACTGGTACAGAGGCGTGCGGAATAACGAGACACAGTTCACACAGTCATCTCGGAAGGGCATCTCAGGCTTCATTCATCCTGAATATCTCCCGCATTTATTATACAAAACACCTTTTATCCCCCAGCTAAACCAAGGTGGACCCTCATTAATATTCTCTTTCCAGGGGGGTGGGGCTACTCAAACACCTGCAACTTAAGCCACCAGCCCTGGAATCAAGACTTCTTCCCAGGCAATCTACATAATAATTTAAAGGAGAGGGAGCCATACATCCTGGCCTTTGTCAGGTGGCTATCTTGTTTGGCAGGTTTGCAGCTGCTTTGGAAATTAAGCATGGCCAGACTGCTTGCCTGCAAATATCTTGTATGAAATATGGGCCCCCACAAAAACAAAAAAAAAAAAACCAACACACAAAAAAGCAAAAAAAAAAAAGTCTAAATTGCTTTTTACAAATGTCACTGTAATTCATAGTCAGATTTGACTTCAAAGTTATTGGTATTCCAGTTAAGCCAGTTTTTAATATCAGGATGCCTACAAAGTGTGTAACTCTCAGGTCTAGCACTTTGGGTAGAAGTAGTTTTTTAGCTGGATGTAAGATTGATGTGTTAAGCTTGTCTCCCACTTTTATGTCCTCTAAAGGAATTTGAAATATCTTCGACTTCAACAGACATTTTATAATTATCACTACATCGACTGTTTTGTATTTGTGCCTTTGATTGTCAAAACAAATGAAATCCACAGGACACATGCAATATTTTTTTGATTATGTGTCGTTTTCTTGACAGTGATAAGTCATGTAAGACTCTCTGGTCACAATTACACAACTGTGTAAATTGCATTTGTTCCTGTGGCTCAAGTATTCAAATAAGTTTAATTATTCTGACTTAAAACCCAACTATATGAAGAAATACAGTAATTTATATGCTGAGGTAGCATGTTCCCTTGTTGGATTTTACTATCGTCTGTGACTTCTTTTTTATGGTCTATAGCCAACTTTTTTTTTTTTTTAAAGTACAAATTTTTGTGCTAGATAATTGTCATGATAATTTATAATGTACCATTGGTGTGGGTACTGAGGACATAGACTTCTGATTTGTGTTAATCTGGCAGTCATATAATTGTGCACATTCACCGCTGAGCGTCCTTGGAGTCTAAATGCAAACTTCTTTGAGGTGTATCATTGCACATGAAGCTCTGTGGCATTTGCTTTGTAGAACATTACAGAAATTTCTGAGAATTTCTCGTGGAAGTTTGACTGTTGTTCCGTAGAATGAGCACTGATCATGTCAGACATACTGGTTACTGGGAATCATATAAATCCTCTGAACTGTCTTTTCTTTGGTTCTGCAGTGGCTCACTGAGAACAGTAATGTTATTGAGTTGCTAGTGAGGAACAGCAGTAGAACTAGTCATTTGGAGTTCAGCAACTCAAACCAGCACTGCTTCACATGACTTTATTGGATAAAGTTGTGTTGGATGAGTGTGTGTGTCAAAATGTTTAATGTCCATGTATCTGCTGTGTCAATAATGTACTTCTTTCTGGCTCTATTTTTAAATTAAATGTAAATAAAAACCAGAAAACATTGGGTATCTGTTGTGAAACTGGAGTTGCCCTAGTTGGCTGCTAATGAACAGGTGGCCTGAATTGTTAAAGCAGTTTCATGCTAATGTGATATACGTTCAGTGTAAAATATGTTGAACGAATAAATGTAAAATAAGCAAACAGCTTTTATTGTATTTCTTTCATATGTATTCTTGTGAGGTAATGTATTTGGTACCAAAATAGATATTTAAGGCATGGTGAAAACCTGTTGCCTTAAGAATTGGCAGAGAAATGGTTTCTGACAGTTGAGAGGTGGAGGGCGGTGGGGGTCACAGGACTGGACTAGTGTAGCCTTATTCCTTTGTGTCCCTTTTCCCAGGTCTTATTTACTTACATATTAGAGAAACAATTGAACTTCACCCTGGGTTAAGTTGGTGTTGAACTCATTCTGAGCGGTGTTTCTGGGAAGAGTTATGCCATGAAGTGTGGTGACACACAGGTTGCACGGGAGTGTGCATGGCGGGCAGCAGAGCCATGTAGAGAGGTCTACTTGGAGGGTGGGAAGAGGAGACACTGTCTCAGGTTGGTGTCAAAACAGAAATGATGGTCATTCCTGTTGACCAAAGTTCTGAGCTTTTCTTCTGTGATTTTACTGGCATTTTCTCCAGTTGTCAGTTTTCATAGTGAATTTTCTCTTTTACCAGTAAAGGAAACATTAATCAGCTTCTGCCACTTGGGATGGCTTATGAACATGCTTCTAGGAACTGCTTCAGTAAGCCGGGACCATATAACCTCCTTCATCCCATGTGCTGTGCTACTGAAACAAAACCCAGAGTTAACCGAGGTGAGGAAAAATAGCGCTGCATTTAGAAGTCTTTAACATGCGCACGGAGGCAACGTAGATGGTATTGTCTTATTATTATCATTTCAAAGCCCTTCGTTCTTCATACACCAGTGTTGTAGAAGACAAATCCACTCTTGGAGAAAATGGAGCTAGTGCTTGTATAGGCGGGAGCAGTGTTAACGTGTTTCACATAATACTGTGCGTGCTTCTTAAGGTTTAATGCATTTCAGCACAGAGAATTTAACCCTGTCAGAGGCTAGCCTTTATTTGAAACTGCAGAAGCATCAGGCAGATTTCTGTTGACCACTGACTAAGCTGAGCAAAGGAAAGGGATTCTCTCTTGTCATGTTGATGACATTTCCTCCCAGTCATTGTTACCACTGACTGCGCCTGCTCTATACCTCCACTGTGATAGCTGAGATAGCTATCCAGAAAATTTTGGAGCTGTTCTTTTGAAGAGACATAGTTAAGTTATAGTTGAATTGGAAAAGAAAATAAAAACAGGGAAAACAAATACAGCTCCTCAATTACTGCCCCCCAATAGTAACACCAGTAATAAAGAGGATCCAAAAAAACACAACAAACCTGCCTGCTACTCATTCTACTTGGTGTCACATTGTTTGAAACAAAGAGTCATGCAATGCGTGTTCTGTTTAAATCTTGGTCAGACGTGGTGACCCATACTCATAGTACTAGTACTGAACTGACCTCCATGGGAGGATAAATTGTACTGCTATCAAATGCCTTCTCTTCTGTTAAACATTTATTATTTAACTGCATGAAAGGGAACCGTTGTATTTATTTAAATAAACTCTATTTTCTACTTCCTAATAGTGAAAATTATAGCCTTTTTGAGTTCATGTGGAAAAGAGATATAAACTGCAAACAACAAAAAATGCTGTTTCTAAGGGAAACAAAGTAAACTACACACTTTTTGAATACTAATATTTTAATACATTTATTGACTATTTAAATTTTGTATACTTGTCTGCATCCTAGGCATTTTGTCTTTTAAAATGTAAAACTCCATAATTAAAACATTAATATTCTATGCAGAGCTATGTCTGCCTGCTAGGAAATGGAATTTTATTTTTTAAGAAACTTAAACATATTTCTAGTGTTGGTTAATTGTAAATGAGTAGAGTAAAAGTTTTATTTGTTCCCAGTAAGATTATTTCATGCATTGAGAAGTTATGCATTGACTTCTCTAAGCCCTGAAAATGAAGGGAACAATTTCTTTAACAGATCATTAACACAGAGGTCACAAGAAAGCGATTTGGACAGATGTTTTTGGAGTTAAAGAAAGAAAGATTGTTCGGGTGGGCAGGAGAGCCTGCAGACCCTTCCTTTACAGACTTTAGGGCTTAGTGTGTTAGGCTAACTGCACCCCTGTTACTTTGTTTATAAGAAACAAAGTACAGTTTTAGTTGATAGTTAATTTGTGTTCAAATGAAAAGTGAAACTATTTTGAAGCAAGTTTTTCATTGGTGTCATTTTCAAAACACAAGGGAACAGAAAATTTTAGATGCACTGTAGAGAGAATTCCACTTAAGAACATTTCAATAAAATAATCGCCTGTAATCCATGTATCTGTTGCTTATTTGTTTTGTTTGATTTCAGCAACAACCTAATGCCATTCAGCCTTTAGCTCCTGGTTTACAGGTTTTTTTTTTTTTCAAGTTATTTTAGTATCTTTCAAGTCAGATTATATTTCATAAACATATATTTTCTGCATTTTTAAATTGGGTCATTCTCTCTGAAGATTCCAGTTTATTAAATGTTTATAAATTCCCGAGATAATCATTGTGCAACTAAAAAATAAACAAAAACACAAGACTCCAGTGAACTTGGCTTTATGGTTGAATACCTTTTTTGTTTTTCAGTCTTAAGGCGGCTTATTAAAATTGATGTTTTGCTGCTGGTAAATATCTGGTGACGTTCAGATTTGATAATTAAAATCCAGAAGCACTTGAGAAAGAATGCTTGTTTTTAGTTTCATAATAACAATACTCCCACAAAGAAGGTTGATGAATGATATCTTTCAAGTGGCAGATTTGTTATTTTGTTAGAGGAAGCTCCTTTGGCAGTTTCTTATAAAGCTAATTTAAAGTCTGTTTATAAAACAGACAAGTTCACAGTGATAATACTACAGCCCTGAAGTGCTTGGTTATCCACCCTAAGAAGTATCTAGCTTTCCGCAAATTTAACAATGAAGTAGACTTTCCAGGAATCCAAAGGGATTAGCATTCAGCACTGATGGGGTGTGTGTGTCTATCTCCAGTAGAGCTCAGGGCTGTCTGCTGTGCAGTAAAGTCCTTCAGTTTTCTGAATCAATTTTCAATATTTTCAGTCCCCCTAACATCATTGTTTGGACTTGAGTTCTTGTGTATGCACACATATATTACTAATTTATGTCTGTGCTCATTTTGGCAAGATACACATAGGAGGTCAGTCATTACGTTTAAGTCTTCGTTAAAGACTTAAATAATAAAAGCAGAAGCTCATCCTGCTGGGCAGAACAGCGGAGGGCCAGATTAAACGGGAAGACGGACAGCTGTCTTATTGAACTGTGTTGTCCAAAACACCTGCTCCCGGTTGTGCTCCAACACTTACACAAGCAGCCACAAGTGAGTGGTGGCTTTCATTTCCTTGAGCAAAGTGCAGCTTCCTGAATAGCTCAAGCAAGAGAATCTGTTTCTTTGCCGGTTCTGGAGGCTGAAATCTAAAGCAAAACATCTCCGGACCTTGCCCTGGGCACCTCTACAGGGAGGGCATGTGCCACGCCTCTTTGGTAGCTTTGGTATTGGGCGTATGGAAGCAGTACTCTAGTCCCAGCCTCCTCCATCACGTGGTGTCTCCTCCCTCTCTCCTCTCTCTCTTTCCCTCTCCCTTCACTACCCCTTAATTTATTCTCTAACCTTTTTCTGAGGTCACCAGTCAGTGTGTGTTTGAGATCAGCCCTAATAAACCATCTTAAGCTTGCTACATCTGCAAAGACACTATTTCCAAGTAAAGTCTTTGTCACAAGTAAAGGCAAGGCTAGAATGCCACTTACTCTTTTGAAGATACAGTTCAATTCTTACTGGGGACTGGATTTGGAAGTGTAACTTTGTACTACACAGGGGAAGAAAGTTGAAACTTCTTAGTATTTCATCAAAGTGGGAGAAACTTTGCTTAAAGTAGGATACGCCAAACATAATTACTTGAAATTCTTTTTGCAAAGGCTTGTAAGGCTAGATTAGTTTTGTAGTTTTGGAATCAGGCTTATGTTAGAATGAATGCTGAATTGATTGACTGATTACCATGCATATATTGAAAAATATCATGAAATCAAGGCTGATCAATAATAAAGTTTCATATATTGACACATATATTGTTGTTTTAATGTTTAAATGCCATCTCTACTTTAAAAACTTTTAGAAATATCACCGTACATAATTAAAAGTTACACTATTAACAGCTGTGATTATTCTTGATTAAGAATCCCTGCTTGGTTTTTTCTCTCGTGATAAATGCTAGAGAGCTAATCAAAATGAGCCACTGTGACTTATATCATTAAATCCTTATGCAAAGTTATTTGCCTTGCAAATAAAAAGAAATAGGAAACATTTTTCGTGTAGATGGCAGACACATCCATTTTCTGTCTTTAATATTAAAACACAAAGCATTACACTGTGTATATTTGAAGTCTAGTTATATCAAACCGGTTTAGAGATGCGCAATGAGATTAAACGACCATTTCTAAAAGTGGCTTGGGTCACGGTTGCACAAACTGTTGAACCACACAGTAAATATGTTAGACCTTGTGTTTTGGAACCAATCAGCTTTGCCTTTGTTCTAGGAAGGAAATGTATATAAATTAATTGACATGACTATGGTTTGCTAAAACCTTACTTACATAAGGGCCAGGCTGAGTTTTGCCTGTGGGTTGTAGTTGGCCAGCTAATGGTTTAAAGTACTGAGCTAGGTTTTGGGCATGAAGCTACTGCAAATATTTTACCAACAGAGGCTGAGCGTGTGTGTCACTTTGGTTATGAAAATGTTTGGTGACTGGTGGTACCCAAATGACAGTTGTTTATGTAATCAGAAGTCGTCTAGGCTGTCTGGCTCCGTAATTCCCTTCCTTGAAGGCTGAGTTTTGCTTTCCGTTACCCTCCTGGTTTAAGAATTCTTGATAAAACTGCATTCCCTTCAGGCTACAGAATAGAGGAAGGAGGAGGACACCACAGGAGCTGCACAAATATGATAAGCATGCTCTTTAACCCCTGAGGTACAAGGGTTTTGGTATACTGAAAAATTTAAATTGCAGCCTCCACAGTAGAAGAGAACAGGAACACAAGGATTGAGAAGGCGTGGTGTTATCTGGCAGTGTCTGTCGGAACAGATCAGCAGATATGCGCACACACTAGAGGTTTATTTCCTGGAGAAGCTTTAGGACTTCGTTCTTTAAAAGTATATTGCCTTCAGCTTGTTTGTTTCATCTTCACGTCTCAGCAGAAGGTAGGAGACTCTTTGGTCAGGACATTAGGACAACGGTTAGTTTCCAAACTAACAGTGTGTCAGTTGTTCTGAGCCCCAGCTCTGACAGGACAGGGTGAAGACCTTGCGACACCTGTGTGCACTCTGGACTGGACCATGGAGGATCTTCAATCCTAAAGGACAGAGTCTTTGATAGTGATGATGTTTGTCCTGGAAGGAGACATTATTGTATCTGCAGCAAGCTTTCTCTCTGCTCCATGGGGAGGTGCTGTCATCAACTTCTGGGCTTTTTGCTGTACACATGTCCCTGGAAGGACAGACTCAGGCTTAAGGCAGTAAGCGACCTTGTAGGGGATTCTCAGAGAACCTCTCAGAAAGTATTTTGAAGTGGTTTCTCAGGAACCATAATTGTGCAAATGTTCAGATTTTGAGTGCTATGTAAAACAAGTATTTTATTAGTATTTAATATGAAAAGTACTATTTATATTGTGGCACTATTTGAGATTATTGGTAAAATCAAAATCTTAGGGTTTGTCACTCTTAACATATAATGAACTCTGTGGGTGACATCTCACATGTACTTTGAAAATCTCATCTCTACCAAATGATGTGATATTCACATGAGCAAGAGAAACTAGTTTTCAGTGGCCAGGTCAACCAATCCCAAGGCCTCGTCTGTCTCAGGCAGGTGCTCTACCACAAAACTGCATATACTCTGCCAGTTGCAACTTTTTATTGTAAACTTTCTGAGTTTTTATTGGCTCTCTAGGTGGAAAATGAGCACAAATTAAAGAAACGAATGCACAAAGTGTCGTTCATCGTGTACTTGTTACCCAGTCTTTAGAAGAGAATGCAGTTTCATTTTCTTTTAAACTTTGCATAATATGAACCTGTAGTTCAACCCCAATAATTGGTTTGGTTGGTAAGGAAGACCAATGTTAGGTGTGTAAGGTGCGTTAGAAATGATATTTATTGTAGTTATCAGTGCTTCTACAGAGAAGATCTGTATCAAGCTGCCTGGATAGGCGCCTCTTCTGTCTGGGGGCTCAGTGTCGCTTGAAGGTTTCACAACTGGACAGGAGCTGTGTGAGCGTGTGTGTTCACAGCTGATGGCTCCTTACCACGTAGTTTGCCTGAATCCGCAGCTGGAGACCTGAGAAGTATGAGTGGCGGTGCCTTTTTCAGCCGGTGTTTCGGAAGGACTTATCGGGACTATTTGCACATTTAAGGGCCATGAAAATTGCTCTTTTCTCATCTTCATTAAATTGCTATTAATAATGCTTGTCAGCTGGTCAGCCAGTGCAGTGTGTTCTTTTCAACAAGACTGTTTCTAGCCATCAGTCACACCCAGAATACTGTTTTTTGAAAACGATTTCTTCACTTGTTTTGCAAGTATTTGAGTTTGAGTGAAATGTTGCTTGGCACCTCTTAACCTATTTATTTTCACTTTTAACTTAGTTTAGATGAGCAAAGTTTTATTTCGATGAAAGGGAATAGTAAAGTTTGCCTGAGGTGTACTTACTTAGCTCCTTGGGTTTTCTTTACATTCCTCTGGTCACTTCAGTCCTGATTTAAACTGTTTGTGGCACTTCCTAAATTTTATCACCTGGGATCTGAACATGTATACTTACAAAAATCGTGTCTGCTATTTCTACCATCTTATCCAATGTATAAAATTTCCAGGGACCTTTGACTTGAAGTGGCTCCGATAAGAATAGAATCCTGAATGTGTTCAGAGCTCTTTGCCGTTTACGAAGCCTCTCTGTTAGTCGCTGGAGGAACAGGAACTTTTCCCTGTCATGTCAATTAACATTTGCCAAGACATCAGCTTTTCTGCAAGTTCATCGGGAAAATTTTGGTGTGGAAGATGGATTCAGACCACCTCTCCTTTCCCCCGTCATATTATCCATATAGTTTACTTTTGTATGCCTGCCTTTTATTCTGCCCTCTTCCTTCCTTTCTTCTCCCCTCTGAGTTCCTCTTTCCAGCTACTGGTACAGCATAAACTCCCATCCCACCTCATGCCCACCTCCACTGGTTAGTGTTTTCTGATTACTCTGAGCAGAACTTCTCTTGTTCCTCTGACCATATAGCCCTTATTACCTTATCAAGAACTATCATGTGGCGATCCACCTTGTATCACCAAATATTGCTGTCATATTAAGTGATGTTTGGTGGCATTTTAAATGCTCATAAAAGTTTAATATAATTTTATTGTTTTTGGATCAAAGAGAATATCAATTTATTAAAGAAAAATGATAAAGAGCTCATGAGAATGGAGGAAGTTCCAAGGGAGGAAATACCCGTCATCAAATTTTGAAGGCAAGATTCATGTCTGTGTATTTCTACATAGTTCAAAACAGTGTTCAAAGTAGCATTCAAAGCAGACATGAAGAATAGTTCCGTTTCCCCCCAATTTCCATACTATTATTTGGAAATCCAGATTTAGTTCAGATTAAGATCTTCTATTGCCTTGAAAAAGGGACAGGGTGAAATTTCTCCTTGGAACCTGGTGAAAAGTCTAATGTCGGCTCCTGAGAAGTTGGAGGTCAACAATGTCATCTTCTTGAGATCTGGTAGTGAGTGCCAGTTCTTTTATAGGGAAAGCATGTGCACACGTACAGTAATAAATCCCATTCTGCTTATTGTAGAGTAGTTATATTTTAGGGCAACTTCTTAACGGTGTGTCTATCTTTAGTAAAGTAAGATTTAAAAGAAAAGTGGGTGAAGCTCCAGTAGGTTGGAAGTGCTTTCTGAATGAGGTGTCCTTGTGGCTCCCCATAGCACCTCTAGCACACTTCTTGAAAACTTGGATTGGCATCTTTGCCTCTGCCTCCTCCTGCATTCTGCTTAGTGAGCATATTCACAACTCAACTATTTACTAATTAGTTGTCTCTCTGAACCACAATAAAATGTTTTCACTTCCTTTAATTCTTATGCTAACATTTTGTTAAAGGCTTTTTGTTTCTCTTCTGTGCTATATTCATGACTCCAGATATACCGGTTTCCAGCAGCTAGGGAATCCTCCCAAAATGTGTGCTTTCCTCATGAATAGTATGATTTTTTTTCCGTCTGTATTATTAACAAAACTACTTGATTCTAATCATGACTTGCTGTGGCAGTAGGTGGTTGAGTTTCCCTACCCCAGCTCCCCCAAATAATCTCAGACATCTTGTTCTGGGAACTACCTTGCATTATTGTTGATAGAATTTAATGAGATGTAGAAAAACTTTCAAATGTGAAAACTTCAGCTAAGGTTCTCTTGTACTCACTTAGCTCCTATCACCCTCTCTTTCCTTTTAAAAGGCATGTTTGGAGGCTTGGCTCTGGGAGTCTTACTCACTAGACTGACCCCCCTCCTTTTCTTTTTCACAAGCAGAGCAGCTCTGAGGCACATCTGAGATGTTTTCAATGTGTAAAAGGCCCTTTAAAGAAATAACTGCTGTTTTCTTACATCAGTGGAGCAGACTTGTAACACTTGAAAGGCAAACAGAGTCCTGTATGTTCTGCGTGTTATTGTTGCGCCCCCTCACATAGCTGTCCATAGTTGTCAGCAGTTTGTTTTGACTCATAATACCAGCGAGGGGGTGGCTTCATGTGTTTTTGTCAGTTACGCAGTGTAGGACGTCAGTTATCTCAACTTTACCATTATACTTGGCCGCGCTCCCGCCACATAAAGAAATAGTCAACATTTGTCCCTGTTTCTCAGGCCAGTGTTGGGTTTTGAAGCTTGTCCTGAAAAGAAATGCCAGACTGTTTTTATCATCTTGTAACCCTGGAGGTCAGAGCCGCTCTTGTTTCACTATTGTCTCTGTGACGTGTTTGTGGTATTTCCCCAGACTGGTTTGAGCACCTACATGAACTGCCCTTTTTCAGTTCATGTTGCAGGCTTTTCTAAAGTTCGAGTTCATTTTGTGTGTTCCAATTAGGTTTGGAACACTCCCGAATCCACATTTCATTTCGAAGGCAGTAGTTGTAGACGCAGATGGCTGTCCTACGTTACTTTGTGTGTAAGGTTATCTCTGGTTGCTGTATTTGAGAGAGAGGCAGGGACCCTGGGCTTAACTTTGAAGCCACTCTTTTAGAGAAAGTGTTGCAGAGAGTCTTTCCTGTCTTCCTAGTACCTTAGAGAAGTGGTTCTGAACATGTGGGTCACAGTGGTTAGGAACCACTCACTTAGAACAGTGACAGCCCCTGGCAATGTTAGCCAAGGCCAGCAAGCTTGGGAAGTAGTGGGAGCTTTCTAGGTGAAACACAAAGGCAGATGGTGTTGATCTCTGGTCCCCAAGGTTACCATTGGGTTTAAGTCAGTGTGGATGTCTGCAGGCACAATGACTGTCTACTGTGTAATGTCTCTTCATCTGCCTGCTCTGCTGTGTGTGTGGCTTCATTCTAGCAGCAAGTGTGTATGCATTTACTGTAGATTGTCACTTATGGGGGCCTAAAATAACTAAAAGGCCGAAATAGCAAGAATTTTTATTTGGTGTTTCAGTCTTTGGATTCAAAAACAGATGGCAAGGTAACCGGGTGAGCGTGAGATTGTGCTGCCTCTCAGATTATGACTTTTAACTAGATGCTATTTCAGGAAGTTCCCAGTTCACTGCAGGCAGGCCACTGAAGTGTGGGCAGAAGTGGGGAATGCACCCCATTTTCATATATCACCCAGCTACTTCTCTAGTTGATCTGGAACTCATGGGGTATATTTTTTTAAGAGTGTAAGATTTTACTGAGTCTCTGTGTCTTAGAGTAAAACTTTTTTCTATAATTCTGTTCTGAATGTTCAGCTGCAGTCTAGAATCTCTTCTGGTGGGCTTCAATGTGTGAAGATTTCTTCTGGTGCCTAGCTCTTTCTTCCTTTCCAACTTATTTTCATGTTCTTTTTTTATAGTGAATATTTATATTTTATCCCAGCTTCACTGGACACTTCTCAACAAGACAGTAAAGTTATGAAAGATGTGTTGCATTCATGCTGATGCCAAGTGGATTTCTGTTAGATTTTTCAAATTGTTATTATTTCTGAAAAAAATATTAAGTATCTCATGCTATGTTAGTAGTACAGTTAAATTTGAAAATCAACTTTCTTTAATTGAAATAACCTCAGAGAGAATAACATCACAATAAAGAAGGACTTGTGTACATGTGGACACTTAAACATGAATATGTATTTTGTTTTTAATTTGGATTTGTATTCATTTAGTTCATTTTTGTAAAAAATATCCAGGATACAATATGTTATCAACATTCATAGTTATTTCCTGTGTAGTTCCAAGCATACATTGCTTAACAAAGGGCTTAAATTCTGAGGACTCTGTCTTGATAATTTTGGTATTTTATGAGCATCAGTATGCAGCTACACAATCCAGGTGTAGAAATCTGTACTTGTAGCCAGATACTGGAGACATAATAAACAAAAGAAGATGCTTTGCTAGTATATCCTAGCATGTTTTCTTCAGTCACCTTAATACACACACACACACACACACACACACACACACAGCCTCTTTTAGTAAGTAGAGAGGAGCACATTATCAAATAGTAATGAAAACACAGTAACTGTATAAGCCAGAAACAGTCATTTATCAACAATGCAGTATATGTAATTGTTTGCACTAAACTTTTATATTACCGGCAATATAGTAGGTTTGTTTTTTATTTCCTTTTTTTTTAAACAGTGGTATCACAATGGCTGCATGAATAACTCATTGCTATGACATCATTAGGATAATAAAAGTTATTTTTAGCTCATTCATTATCTTGTTGGAAACTCATCATGTATGTGGCCTGGGATTGACTGTTTTCTCCTTATGTAGAGCATGTTTGCCTATTAGTATTTTACATTACAGGTAAACGCTCCATGGAGTATGCATTTTCAAAGTTTCAGGATTTGATCACCGTGATGTGGTACATATCTATATAGTATCAGCCACCAAGAAACTGAAATAGGAGAGTTGCAAGATCAGCCTGTCACTATGTATAGGAAGACATAGGAAAGAAATAAAATATACTTCAGAAATCAAGAATTATGCCAGGTAGTGGTGGCACATGCCTTTAATTCCAGCACTCAGGAGGCAGAGACAGGTGGATCTCTGAGTTCGTGGCCAGCCTGGTCTACAGAGTAAGATCCAGGACGGATAGGGCTGTTACACAGAGAAACTTTGTCTTGAAAATCAAAACAACAACAACAAAAGAACCAAGAATTACCTCTTCAAATTAATTCTTCAATGGCGATAAGTGTGGAATTCTAACATTCCTGTTTAGGGTTGATCTTCCATGTGTAATCTGTGTTTTTAGTTAAAGTTTAACCTTTTTCTTAATTCATGAACTCATTTTTATATATGATGAACTTTCTAAAATTTTATTTTCAACTGCCTGCTGTGTTTTAATTTTAAGTAAATAGCTTTATGTATCTATGGTACATATCATGATGCACTGACATTTTCTACATGCCTTGTGGAATTCCAGTATCACGCTATCGAGCAGATTAGCATGGCTGCTGCCTCAGATGTATTGCAGTGAGAACAGACAAATGTATACTGTGCCATCGTAAGCATGCAGTGCATTCTAATTGCAGTCACTGTATTGCAGAGCACATCTCTCGAAACTGTATTTGACTGAAAGTATGTGACCGTTAACAGATTCCAAACTGCCACCATCCACCTGCTTCTTATTCTTTGTTGCTTTTTAGGGCACCAAGAAAGTATTCTCTTTGGCAACAAAAAAATAATAATTAGAACTTATATATGTGAATATTATTTTTTCTCTCTCAAGATATTTTATCTTTATGTACATTTGCATTTTGCCATGAATGCCAGGTCCCCTGACACTGGTGTTAAAGACAGGTGTGAGCTGCCGTGTGGATGCTGGGGCCTCTGGAAGAGCAGTCAGTGCTCTTAACCGCTGAGCCATCTCTCCAGTTCCATGTGCATATTATTTAAATTCTAGGTATTTCAGCTATAATATCCAATTATTTAAATGTATCAGAAGAAACTTTATGTCAAGTGGATGATTTTTGCTTTTAAATATATGCTGCTCCAAGAGTTCAGAAAAAAAGTGCCCAAGTTATTATTATTGGTAAGTTTCTTCAGAGGGAAACATAGTAAATTTAAAAATTTTTCCAAATATAGTAAAATGATTTATATTGTAATGATAATTCCTAGAAATATGAATCTTCTTTTCAAATCAAAATTAAATTCAGTTTTACTTATAGTACTACTGAATCCTGGAAATAGTCATTGTAGCATTTTATTCAGAAAGTGAAAATGATTCCCAGTACAAAAAAGAAAATATTCTATGAGAATTATAGTGAAAAGCCAAACACAGACACATACACACACACATTTGGTTTTTCTGTGACAGGGTTTTTTGGTGTACCTCTGGAACTTGCTCTGTAGACCAGGCTTACCTTGAACTCAGGGGCCAGCTCACCTCTGCCTAACTAGGGCTGGGATTAAATGTGCATAGTATATAGCTTTCTATTGCCACTCCTGGCTATAAAAATATTACTTTTTGTCATGTCAGTTTTGAGTTCTCTTATTGGCTCTAATTAGTTATGAAAATTAGAAAGATTGTATTTCTTAGAGAAAAGTAAGTGGTTTGCTTTTATTGTTCTGTTTAAGGTAAGATCCTGCAGTGTTTTTTTTTATAATATTCTTATCATACCAAATGAGTTACAATTATTTGCCACATACAGAGGTAATCATTTCCATTCTTTAAATCCATTATAATTATTGCAGTCAAAATCATGTAGCTGGCAGAGTAGAAGCTAGGATGACTCCACCTGGAGAAATAACCATATGAAATATCTATATGAAAGGTTAATCTTTTGTATTTCTCCCTAGTTTTCTTCCATTCCACATCAGACAATACTTTCACTAGGTTACCAAACTCCAGGTGCTCATCATCTGTCAGTTTCTTCAGATCTCATTCTGGGCCTTCTCAGTTGTAGGTCACCATCCTATACTCTAGATCTCCTCAGTTGTAGGTCACCCTCCTATACTCTAGACCTCCATAGTTGTAGGTCACCATCCTATACTCTAGACCTCCTCAGTTATAGGTCACCTTCCTATACTCTAGATCTCCACAGTTGTAGGTCACCATCCTATACTCTAGATCTCCTCAGTTGTAGGTCACCATCCTATACTCTAGATCTTCACAGTTGTAGGTCACCATCCATACTCTAGATCTCCTCAGTTGTAGGTCACCATCCTATACTCTAGATCTCCTCAGTTGTAGGTCACCTTCCTATACGCTAGATCTCCTCAGTTGTAGGTCACCTTCCTATACTCTAGACCTCCTCAGTTGTAGGTCACCATCCTATACTCAAGGCCTCCTCAGTTGTAGGTCACCTTCCTATACTCTAGATCTCCTCAGTTGTAGGTCACCTTCCTATACTCTAGACCTCCACAGTTGTAGGTCACATTCCTATACTCTAGACCTCCTCAGTTGTAGGTCACCTTCCTATACTCTAGACCTCCATAGTTGTAGGTCACATTCCTGAACTCTAGGCCCTCCACAGTTGAAGGTTCGCCTTTTCAGGTTTATTTAAGGACCTAAGTATTGAACATTCCTCATGTAGCTAAATGTCAGTCCCCAATGGGGCTTTCCTCAGTGGATCAGGCAGCATTTCCCACCCATGATTTATTTTTTCATATCCTGTTTACATCAAGAACATATTACTAGTTTATTTCTTCTTGTCTCCATGTCTGTCCAGTTACAAACTGCTGTGAGCTGCCATATGGGTGCTGGGAATTGAACCCAGGTTTTCTGGAAGAGCAGCCAGTGCTGTTAACCACTTAGCTACCTCTCCAGCCCAGTTTTTCTCCTTTTCACCACTTTTACCCGAGGTTCTACTTTAATTCCGGCACATAATAGGATCTCAGGTATATACATTGAAGGAGGGAGATATAGGTTTATTTCATCTCATGATAAATTCTTCATTAGGAATATTATAAAACTTGGCAGGCATTATTGAAATTATATGTGAATGGTACACATATGTGTAATATAGCATATTAAACCTTAATCCTCAATGTCAGTTCAATTTCTGTTTACTATATAATACAGTACTTAAGCATAGGAGACTTAAAAAGAAAAGAGGTATAATTGACTTTTTTCATTCTAGATGTTAAATCCAAATTTTATGGCTGCATCTGCTTGGCTAAGTCAAGGGCTTCCTTGTAGTTCACGGCCAGCAGAAAGTGGAAGCATAGGTGGAAAGGAGTGTATAGGAAGGAATGCACAGACTGATCACATAGTGAGTGAGGACGCTAGAGAAAACTGAGGAACTAGAACTTAATGCATGACAAATTTACAGCAACAGAACTCATCCCACAAACTCACAGTTTTAATCCGCTCCTGAAAGCAGAGCCCTGGCGACCCACAAACACCTCCCACTAGGCTTCCTCCCCCAACATTGTTGCTTTGAAGAATTAAGTCTCAACATGAGCTGTGGTGGAGACAGGCTGTACTCAGACCGTACTAACAGGAGCTATTGCTGGTTTGTTTTTGTTTTGTTCAACTTTGTTTTCCTTCTGTGGGTGGAAAGATAGATGTAATAGTCTCTAAGGCAGAAGACATTGGTTAACCTGGGCTAGTTACTCTGGTATTGTGCAGAGGTATTTCTTTCAGTCAGCTGGGGATTGATCTTCCATGTGACATTTTTAGAAAGGTTGAAAAAGACCATGCAGCTTCATGGATAACTGTACCCCTCATCCATAATTAGAACCAGTGTCTAGAATTCTTGTTTGTGGAGAACTGAAGCATCAGAATTAACATGTTCAAAAGTTACTGAGAAGAATGACTTTGGAACCCAGTGTATCCACATGTCATTTCTTTACAGTAAATCAAATGTCAAAAGCCCTATAGCAGTGGTATATGGGGAAGCCTCTTGGGCATGACTTCTAAGTTACTGAACTCCCTACAAATGCTGTGAGTTACATATAGAAATCTTTGGTTTAATTCACTTACAGTTTGATATAATTGCTATTAATGCTTTGATAGTAGCCTCGTGTCCATATAATATTTTAACAGTTTTATAATAGTTTGTTATTTACAACTCTGTCAAACTCAAACTACATTGAGTGGCATTTTGGTCCCCTCAACCTAACTTTCCTACTCAAGTCTTCTGTATGCTGAGTTACTAGGTATTTCCACAGCATCCTACACTGTAGCTCTTCTTCTTTGCTTTCCTTAATTTTAAGAATATATAGCATCTTATACCCTTGGTTACTCTTGAACTTGATTCTAATTTTCCTCCCTGGACTGGGCCTGGGTAATTTTCACTCTTCTGAGTTTTTAGCCTACTTCTTTCTGGAAAGCATCCCTCTCTACTATTTACATTTTTAGGGGAGGCCCAAAACCAAGTCATAAATATCCCCTCTTTAGAAGTGTCTTTGACTATTCAGGTTATCAGTTAGTGTTTGGGGATTTTATGATGACTTCTTTCTATTTACATTTGTATTATCTATTTATCAAGGGGTAACTGATGTTCTCAGTCTCGCCTCTATTTTCATTCCTTACAATAGTGTGGCTCCAGTTCATGCTCTCTGTAGTGTTCCTCCAGTCCTGAGAGCTAATTTTGAGTAGCCAAATGTTACAACTGAAACTTTATATTCTGTTTGTTAGAGCATCAGAGTGGACAGTTTGGAAATTGAACTCTGTCTTAGGCCTTTATTGAGGGATTCCTGAGTCACCACAATTCACAGATTATTACATCATGGGACCCTCCTGGGAATCAGAAAAGCTTCTCATGAGGAAATACATTTGGCCTAATGTTCATATTACTGTTGGGGCAGGTGTAGAGTCAGGTAGGGAAGGTTACCATGGAAGACATGTAAGGAAGTAGGGAAACACGCCTGGCTTGGAATCACATGAGAGCTTGTTTTGTGGAGATTCTGTGTGTTGGATGTCTTAGCAGTGTAGGGAATGAGAGGTTTGGTGTTGGTTCAGATTTTTCTTTTCCCATCCTTCAGCCTTGAACATGGTTATGCAAATGGCAAAGGTTTGCGTTCTGACTGCTTCTGGAGCTGCATTTTATCGGTTCTAGTCATCTAGCTGGCTACTACTGGCTTTCATTTCTGTGTTTCACGTGTTATTTTATGCACCCGTATGAGTGGCCTTCAGAAAAATGTTTGACGTTCAAATTCTGTGAAGTTCATTTATTGTGTCATGCATTAGCTTTTTATTACCGCAGTGGAATGTCTGTGGTAATAAACTTTATTAAGAGGAAAGGTTGATTTTGCTCTCAGTTTTGAAAGGTCATGGGCATCATCCTTGAATTCACACAGTTTTGGTGAGGAGCTTGTGAATGGCAATAGTGGAGGTGAACATCTCCGAGTTCCAGTCTTGAGCGGGAACAGAGAGAATGGCTATCACCAGACTTGTTCCCCTTGAGACAGTCATTTCATGACAACTTAATGGCGCTCTTGTAAACTACCTAGTGCTCCAGTGGCCTAAAATTCATTGGTTGCATATACCACCTCTCAAGCAACACTGTGCACTACTTGTCTTTGATCAGATAGACCTTTACTGGACTCTCCGTCCACACCGAAACTACAACATGCCTCAATTGCCTTGGTTGTAGTAGATACTTGGTTTCACAGCACCACAGGGTTTTATGGCTTATTTGGATGTCCCACCGTCCCTTTGTCTCTGAAATTACATGAGCAGATACTCTACCTTTTTATGAATTTAACTTCAAAGCGTAATATTAGAGCCTGTTTTCCTTCTTTGTTCTCTGGAACAACACTTCAGAGACAGAGGTGGGATGTTTTTCAGCTAGTCTTCACCTCTCTTTTGTGATGCTTCGTGAGATGGAAATTGTATCAGTGTTACCAGCACTTCCTGTGACAAAAAGAAAGCCTTCAGGTCCTTGTGCTGAGCTGACGGAAAGTATTACCTCCAGTGCAGAGAAGTTTCCGGCAGGGAGTGTTGCTTCCTCTAGGAGCCTAAGCCCGAGGATCACCCTGTGTGTCCCATAAACAGCAGGCAGCCTTCTTAGGTGACTGAGAAGGAGGTTTGCCCATCATGGAGATTGTAAGTAATGGCGGTGCCATAGCCTCTGCTGTGAGTTGTTGGCAAGGCAACAGAAAACGCACACCAGTCACTATGCTTTATTCTCTTCTCTTTGTTCTCTTTCTTTTTAATATCCAAGGAATCAGATTTCCCTGGATTAAACACCTCAGTGAAAAGAAAAGCAAGTAAATAAAATACTCTCAGTGGTTGGAGTTCTTGAGTTTATAGGTTATCTTGAGTGATGTCATGTACTATAAAATGTTCCTTTAAATTAGAAACCAGTATTTGAAATGTTATTAGGACTGTTCTGAACTAGATTTTTAGCAATAATAAATGATTTGATTTCCTAATTACCTTTAATAACTGGAATTTCTCTTAGATTCTGGATAATCAGCAAATTTGAAGATGGTTTGAAAATTTGAATACTGTCTTCAGGCTATTATAAACTCTGATATTCTAGACTAAATGATGGGTCATTTTAAAATTAAAGAGGATTTTAATTAACTTTCAAAGGGTTTTCCTGTTGAAATCAATGCTGTACCAACAATAGTTGGAAGACTAGTTAAATACCCTGTAAGTAGGAATTGTTCCTGTTGCAGAAACAAAGATGGTCAGGGTGTAACATGGCTCCTCCAGGTGTTCTTCTGTAGAATGAGGATGGTCTTGCAGATTGAATTTGTCCTATGTTTCTTAAGACAGAACTTTGGAAAAGACCATTTCACTTAAACTTTTCAATAATAATGCGTTTCTTTTGTCATAAGTGACAAAACAAGATTGGAAAAGCAACCCATATTTCCTAAATCCATAGTTTGAGAGCTGTATAAAAGCAGCATTTTGTTTTTAAATGTTAGTCTTTTATCTCAGTAGAGAATATCTCAGTGTCTCAGTATCTCTTCTGCAGTTTGGACATGGGGAATGGAAGATAAAATTGACCATTGCTAAAAGTGTTTTTCTCTTTTTTTAAAAAAAATATTCAGGAAGACAGTAACTTAAGAACTGTAGCAAGTTGCATACATTAAACTTTCAGATTCAGAAACATGACAAAGTCCCCAGGAAGCTTCTGTCACTGTGGCTGAAATGTTTTCTCACCTTCTGAACACCTCATCACTGCTGGTGTAGGTGATACCTGCCTTGTTTCTAGAAAAAGTTGTATGAAACATCTTTTGACCTTTCTGGACTCCTGACTAAGGCATCTAGTACCCGTTGATTCCTTTTTGAAAAAGTAGGTTGTGTTCAGAACAGAAAGTTAATTTAACCAAATATTTTGATTGGCCATCTCCAATAAAGATGTGGGGTGTCTACCCCAGGGTCAAAGGTGACATTTGAACTTGTTGGTATCGATTTTTTATTTTTTTGTTCTATGCTAAAAACATACGGGACTAGCATATCAATTTTGTTGTTTATTTCTAAAAATTTTTCCTTTAACATATCTTGGTTTTTAAATATCTTCAGTAGGTAAAAGTGGGGCAACTTACTTCTTGGTTTCATTTTTTTTCAGTGAAATCAATATTACTTCATATTGATGGAAATTACATTGCAGTTTCTATTGGCATCTGTATTAAAGGTTGGTAATTGCCTCCAGGGTTTATTTTCTGCCACGTTCTTTTCCCTTGTTCTTATACATCCTAAATAAAGGGAATATTTCCCAGGCTCAGATGGATCTAGTGTGGCTTTGTGAGCTTTGACCAATTAAATGGGCATAGACGTGAGTTGTGAGCTTCTGGCTCAGGCTACCTCCCTTTTTATCTGGTGTGTGTGTATGTGTGTGTGTGCCTATGTGTGTGTGGTACATGCATGATATGCACCCATGTATGTGTGATGGGGGTTATATGCCCCACATATATAGATGTGTGTGTGTGTGTGTGTGTTGTGTGTGTATATATGTGTTTGTGTGCTCATGTATGTGTATAGGGATATGTCCCATGTATGTGTGTGTGTATCATGTGTATCACAGAGGCTGAATTTGGCTGCTTACTTTTTTTTTTTTAAACTGGAATGGCTAGTTTGTGTCTCCAGAATTGTCCATGGAATGTGGAACTTGAAAATTGGGCTAGACTAGCTAGCCAGTGAGCCCAAGAGATCTTCCTGTCTCTGTCTCCCCAGATTACAAGCGCATGCCTTCACTTCCTGCTTTTTACATGACTTCTGAGGTCTTCACACTTAAATGCCAAGCACTTTACCCACTGTATTGTCTCTCTAGTCCTTAAACTCATCCCATTAAGGGACTTAAAGGGTAGTGAGGGCACTGGCATCCTCTTTCCCATTTCATGATCTCTGCTGAGTAGAATGCAAAGATGATTAGGAATCATCTCTGGATGCCTTAGGGATGGCAGATGGAGTCTGGGCACTAATTATCTTGTAGACTAGAAGTGTGAGACTCAGCATGAAGGAAATAAACATCAGTGTCAGATGTCCTGTATTTTGTCACACACTGCAGAATCTTTGTGCTGAAATCCATCTTCGTGATCTATGTACTGAAATCCACCTTCATGTTGATTGTATGCACTGTTTCTTTTACATTCTTTGAGGTTTAAATTTCAAATTTGTAAATAATATATGAATGCATTGTCACACGGAATATTAAGCTATAGCTATACCTGGCTTAACCTAAAGCAAGCATTGAGTTCATACTAGTATGGATTTTCAATATGATATGTTGTGTATTTTTTATTAGATAATTTTACCTGATTTTAAACTATTTAGCGACACTATTTGCTGTCCTAGTGGATTTAATGTACCAACGAGGTTAAGGAGGATGTTGTCTATGGACGGTCTAGATCTCCTGTCTTTTCTGTCTCTGTGTTTCCTTGCTCTGCCTTCCATTCTCTTCCTGTAGAAGCTTTTCTCTTCTCCATGTGCATTTGGCTAGGGAGTGGTAAGGGCTGGAGTGTTCTAAGTGGCTACTTCACCCAAACTCATAGGCCTTAATAGAGGCCAGGTGCCTGGCAATCCTCCTGAACACACACACGCTGATCAAATTCAGTTAGCTGCTTGGGGAGCTTGTGGGCTTACATTATAATGGATGGAAAAATGCCCTGTGCTTTGCAACCTTTTAAACTAAGTAATAACATTTACGAGAAATTGTGAATGTTATGGGAACCAATTTCCGTGTGGGAGATGAGTACTAAGAAAAAAGTTTCATAATGATGAATGAGAGATTTTTCAGAAGCATGGTTTGGTTTGTCATTTTCAGTTCAAAAGGCAACTTACATCATCACTCTGGGGAAGGGACGTAACTTCGCTGAATGTCAGGGTTGGATCCCAAATCACTTAGTTGTGTTTCATGAGATCAAGAGACTGTATGCTTGGTAGAATCATTGTAAAACACACTTGAAGTTCTATGTGGAAAGAAGTTGAAAGAAGACCACATTATCTTAAAGGAACAGTGCATTCCACTGGTGTCCTTTCCAAGCTGTGTATTTGTGGCTATGCCAAGTTCTACCACATCCTGGATGCGTAACTCTAAGTGCCTACAAATGTCAGACATCTCACACCTTAACTTGGATGTGACCACATGCAGTCTTCCTTGCAGTGTTCAATCACATTTTATAGTTCATTTCATATATGAAAGAAAAGGTGGAAGAGATGTCCTTTCATGTGGCTGTGGGAAATCCTGTGTACTATAGCCCCTCTCCTCTGGTCCTGGGTCAGTGTGGGAAGTCACCTGATACACTGCATTTGCTGTGTACTCTTGCTTTCTTGTTCATTTTTCATCAATCATAATGTCAAGCTTTCATGATGTTAATTGCTCTTAAGAATGTTCTTAAGGATCTGTTCATACAGTTTTTTTTTCTTCTTCTCACTGTTAGCATTATTCTAGGCCATTCTGCAATCAGTTGGATGATACTACTGTCAGAAACTCTTACCATTGCTCCACTCAGCCCTTGGTTATCATGTCACCTAGAATCTCTAATTCCAGAATGCCTTTTATTAGACATATTCCCAGACTTTGTTCTTCTTTTTCTTACTTTTTTTTAATTTCTTTTTTTTTTTCTTATAAACCAACTTTTTTTGGGTATTTTTTTTGTTCTTTATCAGCCAGGTTTCACTCAGATCTTTACCAAATTTGGATTCCATTAATCATGAGCTGTACAAGTCTAGTCTCCTAACTCTTAAGTCTCAGGGTGTCTCTGAGACACGTCAAAGTGGGGCATTATAATACTTGCCATAGTGAACATGGGAGTTCTAATGTGAGTGACTGTTGTGTGTGGATAAAGATGGTGAGGAACTAATGAAAGCTAAAAAGTACAGGGTTGATATTCCGAACATGTGTGGAGCCAGAAGTGAAGTGGCATCATTGAATATGCCTATAAATGAATTTCAGTAGTTTATATGTTGATGGTAAAGACCAATGAATAAGTAAGAACTTTTTTGATTTAATATTGAAATGTTGTGCTGTTTCTAGGTTAGCATGTCTTGCTTAGTATTTTATCTCCTTGCAGTGGGCACTATGTTTTATGCTGCATTGTTGCGTGCTATTGCTACTTCTTTTGTTTGTTTTTGTCTTTTTTTGAGACAGGGTTTCTCTGCAGCTTTGGAGCCTGTCCTGGAACTAGCTCTTATAGACCAGGCTGGCCTCAAACTCACAGAGATCTGCCTACTTCTGCCTCTTGGGTGCTGGGATTAAAGGTGTGCGCCACCACCTCCTGGTGGTTTGGATACTTCTTTATAAGTGGCTCAATAGAAATAATTTTATGTATGTAGTAAATATTAGTGTTGTCACGTCTCTGGTCAAGGAGATGATTGAAAATTAAAGTCGAAAGATTTTAACTTTCCAGAGTGTTTGTATTTGTTGTTTATTTAATTGAAATGGGGTTCTTAAGAATTTAAGTTTTATTAAGTTGATTTTTAACTTTCAGGAATTTTTATGTCATAACACCCTCAAAAACACTATTTAGATTTAAATGAAATACGAGTTGAAAGACTGGGGCTTGCCTGTTGATAGAATGCATGGCTTATAAATCTGCAAAGTGAAATGTGTGACATCACCTATGATGGTGACATCATTCTTTTTATGTTAATGCTTTCATATCTCAACATCAGGAAGTGTAAATCAAGGGCAGATCAAAATGTCCACTAATGGCAAGTCACCAAGCACTTTGTACCTTTCAAGCAAGGTCATAAGAAGTTGTTTGACTCTAAGAGCTTAGGCAAGATTTTCTGTGGACACAAACTTCAAAGTTGTTTCTTTGCTTCACTCCCGTATTTTAAAATGTTAATTAAACTCTGTTTTCCTTTTCATACATGTGTATATTACACGTTTGTGGATGCATGTGCACACATTTGTGGATGCATGTGTGTACATGTTTGTGGATGCATGTGCACAAGTTTGTGGATGCATGTGTGCACGTTTTTGGATGCATGTCCATGGGCATGTGGAGGTCAGAGGACAGCTTGTGGGAATTAAATTTGTCTTTCCAGCATGCAGGCTATGGGCACTGAACCCTGGTCTAGGCTTGCTAGCAGTCACTCTCAGATTTATTCCCATTTATTTGCTCATATTTGAGCTCCTTCAATGATGTTAGAGGAGGAGAAGGCCAGCCACAGTGAAATCAGCATGCTCAAAACTGCTCTGATTGCACTTGGTGGTAGACTCTAGGAAGCAGAGTGCTTTAGAGTGAGTCGAGGGTGCTGTGCGTGGTTCTGCTTTGCCTAACACTTTTGTAAGAAGTAGGGACTTTCGGGTCTGACTATAAGGTGGAAAGTGAGGCTGCCCTGTCAGTGGCTGGAGTGAAGAGGAAAGCTGCAGGGTAGCCCCTGCTCTTACTGTGCCATCCAGGTCACTGCATGTGAGCTGTCAACTTCCTCACATTCCATCCAGAGTTGAACAATTGACCTCACAGTCCTATTTTAAGATCCTATTACTCAAAACACCTGCGAATTGGCATAGACTGCATGGAGGACACTAGGGAAAGTCACAAAAAAAAAAAAAAAAAAAAGGAAAGAGACTGAGAGGCGAGGGCAGAATTCACAAAGCTAAGCTGCCAACACCACAGTTTTCCCAAGCCAAGGATATGTTTGTGGTGTTTAATCCTCTTAGGTGACACAAATGTGTGACATTTGATCAGGTTCTAGTACATATTTGTGAACTTGCTTGGATGGCAGATTACCTTTTTTTCATGCATGAACAAAAGGGGTGCTTGGCATTTGATGTGCTGTCACTGGTATGAGTCTCTGCAGAAATCACACCCTCCAAGGTCTCCTCTATACACAGTTGCTTTCCAGAGAGTGAAGTCTGGGCAGCCAGCCCTTCTTGATCTTCCCATATTGATCCTGAGAGAGTGTGAAGGGCTTCATAGGAAGCCAAGGTTGTTGACAGTCTATAAATTTGAAACTAAGGGATGCTGAGGCACAGAGAGAACACATTCATGGGCTTCAGGCTGTGATTGTGTTTATGGCCAGCTTCTCAAGAGGACAGATAGGGAGGAGAAGAGTTGGAGAAAGGAGAGGTTTGAGAGAGGTTGTGACAACAGATACAAAGTAATGATGGTGATGGTTCAGGGGCATGCCGATTTCTGGAGGATCCAGAGCCAGCATTCCGAATCAAAAGGAGGCAAGACGGGAGGAGGGTGGCATGTGGAACACAGCAGTTTAGATTTCAGTTAGTTGGAGCTCCAAGGACCCTTGCACTTTTTTGTACTCTGTTCAGAGGAGAACTTTTGTGCAATAGAGTCCGGGGGACCCTGGCCAATTGGAGCTCAGAATAAGAGATCAGTTGTGGCTTGAAGCAAAGAGGTTAGTTGTAACCCATTCATCAAAGGACCTACCTGAGCATGCCCGTCCTTGCTGGCAGAAGGAGGAGTCCACTCTGCTGTCCAGCAGGCTTGCAATCTTCTGATTGATCTGAAAGTAAGTTTATCTGACAGGGTAGTGTGAAATTCCCATGTGTTCATTAAACTGATGGCTTTTTACTCAGATTTCTCTCAGAATGTTATACACATAGCTTGTGTCTGAGAAACGTGTGCTGGACCATGGTGGCTGTAGATGGGGACTAACAGCTAGAAAGAAGCAGAATCCTGTGTCTGCTTCTGGGGAGCATGTCTGCTGTCCCCTTAGCTGTGTGACTGGGTGGCCTGAGAGGAGGAGATGGCATCAGGCCAGGACACTGTCTTTTTAGTGGCCTTCCCTTTCTGGGTGGGTTTTTTTTTTTTTTTTTTTTTTTTTTGTCCGAGGCACCAGCGTAGCCAGAAACAGCTGTTTGTGCAAGGTTCAGCCCGCCATCTATTTTTAGTCGAAGCTGGGGGAATGTCAGAGGTGATGTTTGAGTTTTCCGTCCTTTTGTAAGAGTCTAAGAAGATCCAGCCCTCACTGAAGGAATCAGTGAAGTTTAACTGTATTTAGTTATTACTACAGGAAGCTAAACCTAGCCTAACATTTTACCCCACAGAAGCACAGTGATCAGCGTAACTGCTGATAAAATGGAAGGATTTCTGCTCTGTAGATTAAAAAATTGTGAAATCAGCTCAGAGGTAACAGAGTTGAAACAACATTTTCCTTGTCTGTAGTTTTGCTTATTGACCTAGTCATTTTCACACATATATGCAATATATATTGCAATATATGCAATACATATATATATTACACACACACATATATATATAAACAGCAAAAACAGTTGAGGAACACAAGAGAAATGACCTTAGCTCTCTAAAGAAAAACCTCTACACTCTATTTTTCTATATATACTTTATATCCTGCTAAAGATTTTGAAATTGTAGGATGAGTTTAAGTAGCTATATACTTTTAAACACTCTTTAAATAAAGCTAACTTTCGTAATCAAAATTTCTAAGCCTTGTAGTCTTTTCATATTTTATTTTTTGTTAAAGAATTCTTACATTTTCTCTTATGCTCAGAATTATTTATACAGTAGTTGTACATATAATCAAGTGATCTAAACCAACCATAATTTTAAAAAAGATTTTGTTAATCTTATTTTATGTGCATGTGTGTACCTGTATATATGTCTGTGCATCCTCTGTGAGAGTGTGGTACCAGTGCAGCTAGAAGATGGTGTCAGATCCCCTTTAACTGAATCCTGGGAAGTTTTTGTTCACTATGTGGGTGCTGAGAACTGAACCTGAGCCTTCTATAGGAACAGGTAGTACTCTTAATGCAGAGTCATTTCTCCAGCTCAAAACCATAATTTTTTGCTTGTAAATATTTATCTTGGCATTTATTTGTTGTCTAATATCAGAAGTGTATTTGCAATTTAAGCATCCTTGATTCAAGAAGCTGCATTAACATTGAGCTTCTTTATTAAGATACCGTGGACCTTTCAGTAGATTCAGGAGATGCTGCAATCAATGTCTCATTGGTTTAGAACAGCATTTCTCAACCTGTGGATCATGACCTTGTGGGGGTTGAATGGCCCTTTCCAAGGTCTCACAAATGAATATCTGCGTATCAGATATTCATATTGTGAGTCATAAGAGCAGCAAAATTACAGTTATGAAGTAGCAATGAAATAATTTTATGATGGGGAGTCATCACAACTGGAGGAACTGTATTAAAGGACTGCAGCATTAGGAAGGTTGAGGACCACAGCTCTAGAAGAAAAAGAGGAAAAACCTGATAGTTTGTTTCCAGTGACTTTGGGACAAGTAATTTACTTGTTTTTAAATTAGTGAGGTAAGTTAACTTATTCTTACTAATTTTATGGTGTTACAGAGTGGAAATCCATATTAAGTCAGATGTCACAATTCAGCTTTGTAAATTTCACTGAATCTGAGTTATCCTTAATACTGATAGACTGTCTTCCCATGGGGTTCCTGCCTATGACTAGAATAGGTGCTTTTATTTCTACTTATCTCACATCTTACTAGTACAATTTTTTTTTAATGATCCAGAGCACTGTATAGCCTGCACTAACCTCAAGCACTCTGTAGCCAGTGATGACCTTTGCTTCCTGACCCACCTTTCTGCACCTCCAAAATGCTGGGCTTTCAGGTGTATGCCATCACGTTCACTTTGGATTTGAACTCAGAGCTTTGTACATGGCACGCAAGTATTCTGCCAAGTGTTAAATTCTCAGCCAAATAAATATGTTATAAGCTCTTCAATAAAGATGTATGTACCACTAAGTATATAAGGGCTTGTTTCTATATTTGATGCTTATGTGTTATTGAAAGAGTTATTGGATTAGGAAAGTAGTATATGCACAAATGAGCAGGATAATTTCTAGAAGTATGCTAGAAGCGCTCCCAGAGAAGTAACCAAAAAGGTTTCCTGACACTTCCTGGGGAGTGTGTCTATAATCGCTGAGTGCAGGAAGCAGACGCAGGAGGAGTTCTACTTTCAAGTTCAAGGCTGTTTTTCCATATACAGTGAGTTTCAGGCCAACCTGAACTACATAAGACCCTGTCTGAGAAGAAGAAACACAGATAAACAAAATTCCAGAACGGGGAAAGATTCCTTATATTAGACTGACCTGATCACAGAGAGTTTTGTGACTTGGCAATATCTAGGCTTATTTTCAGAGACAGGATATTCATTCACAGGTTGAGAATGGGAAATTGAGGAAGTGTTTTGCAAGGCATAGAGCAGAAGATACAAGCTGGTGGTAGTGGTTCAGAGTGGAAAATTGACTTTGAACCAGATCTAGATGGCTTCCGCGTCTTAGACAGGGGGTATCCTACTTTGATTGAGACTTGAAGAATAATTGCACAGCAGTGGCATGAGCACAGGAGGTGTGTTTATGAACATTTGACAGCACTGCTGAGATTAGATCAGCATTTAGTCACATTGGTAATTGGTGTACTCTGGAGACCCTGTTGATTTTTTTCTTTTTTTAGGTAACAACAGGAATGGAAGAGTCTAAATGGACAGGTGTCACTTCTGAACAGTCCCCCCAACTGCCAGCTGCCATCTTTTATGCTTCCATCAAATCCTTTGATCACTTGCAAACATTTTTTACATACTTTCTATTTTCCTCTAGTACATCCTATGGTAGAAGATACTCCCCTGATCAAAATCTTTAAGTTGAAACATCAAAGTGTTTGCCGCTATAATATAAGCTAGACCTATTTACCTATTTAAGTAGTTAAATGTGACATTTGCATAGAACTAAATGGAAGCAACTTGCTTGAAAATGCTGATCAACCAGTTTAGCTACACTTGCAGACCCCATATCTGGATTCTAGTTTGTAAGTTTTTGTTTTTCATTTTGTTGTGGTTTTCTCATTATCTTTGATGTTCATAGAAACATAAGCTACATAAAAGCTTTGTCTGGGATAATTTTAATTTTGTTCCAAATTTATTTAGATTTGGGGTTACTTTGATTTCTCAGATCATAATGTGCAAGTATTTTGCCTTAAAATCCAGTTCTTTCTCTTCATTAAAATGAGTAACAGTAATAGCAGTTAACCTAAGAGCCACGTCATCAAAGTGTTTAGTTGAATCTCACTGGAGACGAGTGAATTTCAGATGTAGTTCCAGCTTCAGTCGTCTTCCCGTCTTCCCAACGGCGCCACAGGATTGTCTCAAGATTTGTAGGGGAGTAGCGGGCTGGTCAGTTTACTCCATCAAAACCCTTCCTGATGTGAATGAGGAGAGAGCAGCTCCCAGAAGAGGGACTGGTTAGTGTGAAGCAGTAGTGGGCTCACAAATGCTGGGCATTGCGGAGCTGTTATTCCATCTGGAGTGCTCTCTTGTTAGTGCTCCCTGGTCAGCCCACCCATGATGTGTCGGCATGGATCCCACCCATAGTGCAGCTCACTAGCCTTTCTCCTTAAAATCACACAGTTTCTAACATTTCTCTCTTAAATTATAAATGCAGTTTTGCTTTCCTCCCCCGTGGGGCATAACTTTATAAACCTTGAGAGATTAATTTCTCTCCAGCTTCACTAAGGAATAATTGACAGTTAAAACTAATTTGCAATTTTAATGTGAACTCATCTTATAGTAAAGAGGAATGTGAATATTTACAAGAAAAAGAAATGGCTTTTAATGTTTTTTTCAAGATACCTGTGTTTAAAAATTCTGCTGTAAATGTAATGAAGTGTGATCCAGGTGCCTCTCATTTTGTGCACAGTGATAATGGAGGTTATTCAGTAACATTTGTCTGTAAAGTGAGTTTTCTTTCTCCCCATATCTGGAATTATCACTCTTTAAAGTACTTTCTGAAACAAGGCAGGATTGAGATAACCCTTCTGAGACCCACACTGGAGGTTGTGTTTGATCTGCTCAGTTTGACTTCCTTATGTTTTGTTTGCGTTTGTCGCTATGAGATGAGATAGATATTCTCTTGACTTTTTCTTAATGATTCTTTGTTCTGGGGAAAATGACTGACCATTGATTTCCTTTTTGTATTTACTTAGTTTCCAGATTTCACCTATCTGAGAATATTGTTCAAAAGGTTACCCTTAACAGTCTTTGGAATATTGTTTTTGATTTAATATATGTGCTTTTATTCTTCACGTCATCCTTTAAAATGCATTTTGTCATCTCATTTCCTTAATTGCTCTGAGATATTAAAATGATTATTTTTTTGTAGAAAAAGAAATTGTCAAACTGGCCATTTAGGTGATGATTAAATTGAAATAAGTAATTAGGACTCTGACATTAAGATCTCGATTCTTTTTAATGCTGTCATCAAGGAATGGTTTAACAGTTACCTTACATAAGAGTCCTGTGGGCTGGGAAGAGTGACGGAGAAGAGCCCTTGGAAACTTAGCCTGTTGGTTCCTCCTGACTCTGGTCCTTTTGGCCCTTTGTGCATCTCATGTCAGTTACTCTGGTTCTTTAGTAAGTCAATGCTGACTCTCCTTGTGTGCCCCATGATGCTCTCCTGTCCTCCAAAGCTGGGAATTTTGCTGTTCTCCATTTCCTCCTATATTGAAAATTGTTAATTATGTCTCTGAGCCAGCTCTGTTTATATTGGCTCAGAAAATTGAGTTTTATCAACTTGGATCTGTGTCAAAAATTGCAATGAAAGGCCTACTTTTGGTGTTGCTCAGTGGGACTCCTGTACTATTCAAGGAAAAGCCTAATTAAGGTTTCCTGAAATTGACTTTTAATCACTTGGATTACAGTAAGAAAGGAACGTTTTTAATCACATACGTATCTGCTAATGCTTTTCTTCTGATGTCGGATTACTTTGATAATAAAGAGTGGTTCTAAAAATGGAGAGTTAATGGGTTTTAAACATGTGGCTTCTGAACCAGATAAGTTGTGAAATATGTATACTTAGTGAATTGAGTAGAGTTTTAAACAGACTGTGAAGATCTTATCTTCTACAGTTGATGAATAGTCAAAACGCCCAATATTTCTTAGGAATTGGGGGCTCATGAACCTAAGAGAAAGTGCAAAGAAATTAAAATCTTTTTCTTTCTTTTTTTATTGGACTGTGTTTTCAAAATACAAAAAGGAACAAGAGACCTCCAACTTCCTCCTGTGTTCCAAAGGAAATGCTTTAGATGTATTAATCCTGTCTTCAGTTGTGGACTAGTTCACATTCCCTTGTAGACACATTTTTGCACACTGTGTGCGTTCCTCTGATGTCACTGTGGGGTTTAGAAGTAAGTGTCCTGGGCACTGGTGATTCTCCCTCTGTGGCTCAAGTGATCCTTAGCCTTCTGATTGGCTCATGTCTTCTGAACCTAGTCCAGCTGGTGAGTTACAGAATGTCTCTTCAAATGTGATTCTTAGGCACCTACAATAAAACCTAACCGCCTTAAATAAGTCTATTCCCTGCAGGAATCGTTCCAGGTATTTTAACTATATATTTGCATTTTTTTCCACAAGGGAGAAAATAAGGTTTTAGGCCAAGAAAGCTCCTTGAAGGAATAGAACATTCGGTAGCGACTGTTAGAAATTCAGTTGATTACACTGAACAAAACGAGAGAACACTTTCTCCAGTAGCAGTCGCTTTGAGTTGGCTCTATTTCAGGCCAATTGATTAGCAGCTGTTGCGAGTACAGAGGCAAACCATTTAACCTACTTGGCAGCCTCCTTACATGAGCAGAAAACCTCTTCAGGGAGTTTGCCTTTTGGACTTGATGGGACATTAGGTTATAGTTCTTCAAGTCAGTCACAGTTTTAAAGCTGCTTCTTCTGAGATGCCTGCCGATGGGCTGAGGTCACAAATTGGGCCTGGCTGCTTTGCTACATTGTTTATTCTTGTTATTATCAAGTGCAGGCTCCTGGCTTCTGAGAGTCGCATCTTCATTTGTGTTAGAATCTCCTCACTTCAGACATTAAAAACAACATGGGCGCTCGTGCCTTTACTGCTTTGCTGCTTGCCATTCTACTGTGGATTTGAGACCTTTGCCCATCTGAGCCCTTATCGGGTTGATAAAGAAGTTGCCCAACCAGGATCTGGAAAGGAAAACGGTAAAAACAATGTCTGGTAGTGCGTCCTCGGATGTGTCCACATTCCTATCTCCCTGTCTCTAAAGTTTATGGCTGTAACAACTGTAACAGGAGTGATCAGGGAGCAGACCTTTTACCATACACCCAGGGTTTAAAGATGAATCTCACATGTGATGAGGACTCATTGACTTATTCACAGGGTCTTCCTATATAGCTCAGTCTAGCTTGAAATTTCTGATTATCTCCTGCCTCACCCACCTGAGTGTTGGGTGCTAAGGTTACAGGCTGTGTTGTCATTATATTAGGGTTACCTGATATTCTTAACCAAAGGTATACATGCTTAAAAGTTAGAAAAGTCTTAAGTGCTTTTGGAAGACTCACGAGTAACTGTGCAGCAGTGACATCCTGCTGTGTGACAGTAAGTTCTCAGGCTGACTTTCCTACCTCAAGCTTCCAGAGAACACAGGCTGTTGACAGTTTTAAATAGTCATATTCCATTTGTATCACTAATTTGGGCTACATTAATGATATCCTAATATAGAATTCAAATGCTGGGTTTACTGCTTCTGATTTTATTAAAATAAAGGGGAGTAGAGTGGAGGAAAGGTTTTTGGAGACATTTTTGGGAGCATATGAGTGCATTTCCGGTTTTCGTCTCCCTGTTCATTTGCTTATCCAGATACCTATTTGTGTGTATCAGGGTTGTATCAGTGGTGCCCAGCATTGCATGTGACATGTAACTGTGTAACTGCTCAGTCCTGGATTGCTCAGTGAGTGACTGAATCTGTCTTAGTGGTGCTTCTTTTTTTATTTTCATTTCAACAATGGGCAGATAATGGTGCACGAAGCTTTTGTGCAAGAAAGGGAATAGAAAATGTGAATTCTGTCTTCAAGACAGAAAGTGTAAGCTTTATCCTCATGGATCTTGGGTGAATGGATACTTGGAAAGTGTGTCTTTCAAATGAAGGCTGAAAAATTAATACTCATGCAGGTAATTGTTAAATATTAATTATGATGTAAGATTTGGAGGATGATAATAAAATAAGTATTTTGGTTTGGTTATATTTTATTAACTCCTTAAGTGTTTGTGTTCATTTGTGTGTGTGTGTGTGTAGGTGTGTGTGTATGTGTGTGTAACCACTTTTTACTTGAAAACCATGTAGCTCCAGCTGGCCTTTTATTTCAGTTTATTTTTATTTCAGTTTATTTTTATTTATGTGTATGAGAGTGTCTGTCTGTGAGGATGTGCGTGTGTGAGTGTAGGTACCTGTGGAGTCCGGAAGACAGTGTCTAATACCTGAGGGTTGGAGTTCCAGGCTTGCATGTTTGCATGTGATTACCTGACCTGGGTGTTGGTAACCACATTGGGTCCTGTGTAAGAGCAGCTTGTGCTCTTATCTGTTCAGCCTTCTCTCCAGACCTCATGCTGGTCTTGAACTCACATCATCCCTGCTTCAGTCTCCCAAGTGTTGGAGCTGGAAGCATGTGGCTGTGTGGCTGCTGGCAAATTGTCTTCATTTTTTTTAAAAAAAACCATTTATGTGGGAGTATTTTCACATGGAATTTTCAAAGGTCCTGGTGAAGGAGGCTGCTAATCTCTAAGCTTAAACAGCTTAGGTGGTTTAATAGGCACAGGACCTACAGTGGCCTTCAGGGAAATTCTCTAAGCATCTTCCTGGGGGCGGGGAGTGTGAGTGTTCTAAGTATACAGAGAAGGCGTGCATTTATCCCCTGCTCTGTGCTGGTGTAGCGGTGAGTACTGATTGAGCTGTGTGGAGATCCCACATCCAGGCCAGCTTTTCTTGGTTCTGCAAATGGCAGCAAAGGGCTGATTTGCCTAAGTGGTGGATCTGAGAGCGATGCCACACCTTCCCAGAGGACCACTGGATGTCAGAACAGGGATGCTAGACAATGTTTATACAAACCCACAAGAGAAACGTCCTATTCTTAAAGTTTTTAAATTTTCTTTAAACATGTCTGTAATGTTACAGTAAAGTGAGAATGAAATAACCTCTCTGCAGGTGGAGGCTGCTCATTCATTGGCCACCCAGACCTGA
>PVIU01015710.1:0-47356 GCA_004026605.1 Ondatra zibethicus
GACATCCAAAAAAGACTGAATCATTAGCCCACAACAGAGGCATTTGAACTATTTCTATATTAACATATAGTATTAGTAATTGAGTATGTATATGTTAGAATTGGAAAGATTCACATCATCCTGTATTCAGTGTAGTTTTTTATAATTCCATAGTAATTCCAAAGGGTGTGTCTTTTATATCATTAAATATTCTTTTATGTACTAGCCATTTCAGACCTGTCCCAGAACCTCTATCCCTTCCCCTCACTCAGGACTGGAAGGGATTGTTGTTCTGTCGTGCGATTACAACTCATGGGTGTCTTCGTTCACTTCACCCTCAAACACATCCCCTGATGGCACTGGGTCAAGAGCTAACTCCAATTAGGCCAGTTGGGTTCCCCTTTCCAGGAATTTGCTGTTGAACTGTTGCTATTGACTTCATATTGTCTAGTGCCGGGACATAGAACCCTCACAAGTGAGATAAGTATCCTTATAAGGAGAAGCAAGACAGACAGGGGAGGTGGCTCAGTTGCTAAAGCATTGGGCTCACACATGAGCACCTAAATTTGGTTCCTGGCCCTTGTGTGTGTGGGGGGGTGGGGGACAGACATTGTAGTGCTCACTTACATCCCAGCAATGGCTGGTGACTAAATATTTAAATGTATGAGCCTGGGGGAACGGCATTCTTATTCAGACCACCACACCTGGGGACATGCTGGTCAGCCAGCCTAGCCTACTTGGTGAACTCTAGGCCAATGAGAGAGCCTGTCTGAAAAAGAAATGTAGACCACATCTGATAAATAACACCAGAGGTAGTCTTTTGACCTCTACATACATGCACACACATGCATATGCAACCCCCCCCAAGACACATAACATACAGGGAACACAGAGAAAGACAGACAGAGATTTAGGAGAGTTTTCATTTTCCTAACAGGTGCGCATATAGCCAAAAGATGTTTGTCTGTAGATGAAGAAGAAAGATTTCCCTCACTAGGCCCGGGGCACCTTGACTGCAGATGTCCCAGCCTCTAGAACATTGAGCAAGAAAATTCTATCATGTGTAACCTCGTTTATGGTATTTTCTCATAACAATCACGGCAAACTGACAGACTAAGTCACATAGACCATAACAGAGACCTCCAAACTGAAAAGTCATGAAGGGTATGGGCTAACACCGGTAAAATCCAAAGAACAAGTCATCTGTAAACAGAACATGTGGGGGAAGAGAGTTGTCATCCATAGACCAAACAAGACCTAAAACTGAAAGGAAGGTTGTACAGCAGACTTAAGGGGAACAGTTTTACCTGGACGGGAAAGAACACTGCCAGTCAGTAGACTGTGCTGTTCCTTGTTCACAGGGTCCCTAGTGAGTGAAATTCCTGAAGACTGTTCAATTGTTAGTGACTCATGTAAGCCTGCAGCTACCTCTCACATGATCATCTGATTGCATCATCCTCTTTCTTTGTTTGGGGACTGGGGGGGGAGAACCAGAACGAATGGAAGGGCAGCTTCCACTGCTGGCTCAGCAGTGAGGGACTAAGGACAGGACCCTGTGAGTGGAGTGGGAAATGCCAGAGAGAAAACAGCACTGCCTAGCACCTACTGTGGACCCGTGTTGGTAGCAAGGTGTCACCCCATGGGTTTAGATGAAGTTCAGGTGGCCCAGCCACTTCTCACGGTTGCACAGCCTTTTGAAAAACATAATATTTCTGTCTTAACTACTTTTCCATTGCTGTAATAAAACACTGTGACCAAGGCAACTTATAAAAGAACATGTATAATTTGACTTAGAGTTTCAGACAGTTAGAGTCCATGATAGCGGAGTAAAGGAACAGCTGAGAACTCACATCTTGATCCACACCATGAAGTGGAAAAAGAAGGGGGGTAACAGAGAGATAAAGAGAGAGAGATCATTGAGAATCACATGAAACCTCAAAGCTAACCCCCAGTGACACACCTCTTCTAGTGAGGCCACACCTCCTCATCCTTCCCAAACAGTTCCACCAGCTGGGGACCAAGTATTCAAATACATGAGTCTATGTGGCTGTTCTCATTCAAACTAACACAACTTGGAAATAACAGAAACTGGTGAAGGTGCTGAAAAGGATTGAAGTCCACCATGAACTGGACAATAACAACTTGTGTATCTCTCCCCAGGCCTGATGAGTAATGTTCAGGGCTGTCTACCAGAGCACAAAAATGCAAGCTTCTATGTTGTAGGTGACCGCTTGTTTGTTCCTGACTGCCCAGACTTGAAATAACTACTCTGAAACTGTATTATTTAAATCACTGCTTGGCCAACCACTTAAGCATATTGTTAGCTAGCTCTTATATCTTTGGTTAACCCATTTCTATTAATCTGTGTATCACCACATGGCTGTGGCTTACCATGCAAAGTTCCATCTGGCATCCAGCATCTGTCCCAGTGGGGCTACAGGGCTTCTCCTTGACTCTGCCTTCTCTTTTTATGTATGTATGTATGTATGTATGTATGTATGTATCATGTACCTTACAGCCTGGCTATATTCTGTTAAGTCCATTGACCGAAAGCAGCTTCTTTATTCATTAACCAATAAAAACGACACTTATATAGAAGGACTTCCCACACCACTTCTGTTTCATTCATTTACCATGTTTTGGATGTTGGCACTGAAGTCAACTCGTTTCACTCTGCCATAGTCCTAGAAGATATCAGGACTTACATCAGCCCTTTGCTTCATTTTAAGTGGTTGTTAACTGGTTTAGTATGAATTTCTACAAATAAGTTGAAATATTACGAGTGGTTGTTGCACAAGACTCATGTCCAGTCAAGATCTTCTCTTACTGAAAATGGAAAAATATTAGCTTCTTCAGTATAATACTGAGGTGGGTTACACTCTCCTCTCTCCATTGTATAGCTATAATGATACTCCCTACAGACTTGACTTATTGGCATATTTCTGTTTCACTAATTGTCTGCTTTGTTTTTCCACACGCATCCCATGAATCACTTTAGCATGTGCTGTATGTAAATTTGGGCATATGTGTGAGTATATATGTATATGAAGATATATGTTCTTGTATATGGCCGAGGCAGAGCTCAACCTCCAGTGTCACCCCTTGGGAGCTAGCTATCTTGGTTTTTGTGGTTTTGTTTGTTTTTCAAATGAGGGGGTTCTCTCACTGGCATGTGGGGTTCTCCAATCAGGCAAGGCTGACTAGCCATCAAGCCTCAGATCTCATCTTGTTTTCACCACCCCAGGACTAGGATTATTAGCACCATGCTGGGCTTTTTTTTAAAAAAAAATATAAGTTCTGAAAATCAAACTCAGATCTTCATATTTGTGTGGCAAGCCCTCTATGTGGGCTTTTGATGTGGGATTCAATGCTGTGAATACCATTGGTTAATAAAGAAATTGGCTTGGCCTGATAGGGTAGAGTAGAGCTAGGCAGGGAAAACTAAACTGAATGCTGGGAGAAAGAAGGGTGGAATCAAGAGAAGCCATGGAGCCAGTGGCGACAAACATGCCACTGGAATCTTGCAGGTAGGACACGAGCCTCATGGTAAAATAAAAAATAATGGAAATGGGTTAAATTAAGATGTAAAAGCTAGCCAATAAGAAGTTAGAGCTAATAGGCCAAGTGGTGATTTAATTAACACAGTTTCTATGTGGTTATTTCAGGAGTCTGGGTGGCTGGGAAATAAACAAGCTGCCTCCTACAACAGGCTTTCTCTTTGTAGTATGAACACTGCTAGTGCATAAACAGCACGGGTGCTCAAAGCAAATCATGGTCCCACAGATATGACACCAGCTGCTACTTCTCCCATGGGAGCAGATGCTGCCCCGAATCCTCAGCTCACCAGATCTGCAATGCATGTGGGTTCCAGCTGCCCTGACTGTGCTCTGACCAACCAGCACTATTGTCTTCCACTCATAGGAGGGAAAGCAGGTCATTCCTTTTATAAACTACGGTGAACAAAGCATAGCCTCCTGTTAAACTTTTACTACTTCATATTCAAAGTAGGATGACTGCGGTGGCCTTTCCTCCTGTTATCTGAAGCTAGAATCTGTGTGGTGAATGACACTTCCTCTCCACAACAACCTCTGAAGGCAGAATGACTTTGGCATTGTGGGCTAATTACTTCAAGTGGACTGATTCCTGGAAAATACACATTTCCTGCATATATGTATGCATATGAGTATATGTGTGCATATGAGTATCTGACCAACCCCTAAAAGGTGGGAAAAAATTTTGAATTCTTGTAAAATACAAAAAATGGAAAAGGAAAAACAAAACAAAACAAAAAATAGCTAAACATCATCGCTTCATCAGGTTTACTCTTTCTCCTTCAAGTGCTCATAGCTAGTTAGTTATCTGACCACTCAAGAATAAAAGGAAAGGGGAGCAGAAAGGATGAGAAGGGGAAAGGAGAGAAGAGAAGGGGAAAGGGAGAAGAGGGGAGGGAAGGAAAGGGGAGGAAGAAGGGAGAGGTGGCAAGAAGTAGAAGAAAGTAGGAGAAACACCAGGAAGCTCACACAGCCTTTCTTGCTGGCTCCCTTCCCTCCATCAGCTCTTTCCTTCCTCCTGGGCTGGAGGCTACTCTCTGGACTGTTGCTTTCCCTTCTTTCTTAAAGCCCAAAGCATCCCCATTCCTATTAATAGGATGTGAAACTGAGAGGTCACGTTAAGGACCTGGGGAGAATGCTCAGCGGGTAAAACGCTTTCTGTGCAAGCTCCAGGACCCGAGTTCAGATCCTTAGCACTCACGTAAAAGTCAAGCACAGTAGCAGATGCTTGTAATCCCAGCACTGGGTGGCAGAGACAGGAGGATCTCGGAGACTTGCTGGGCAGCCAGTCTGACTTGGTAAGCTCCAGGTTCAGTGACCTACTCTGTCTCAAGAAATAAGGTAGAGAGTGCTTAACAAAGACACTTGGTATTGACTTCTGACCTCCTCAAGGGTGTCTCCACCCCACTCATACATACAACACACACACATATTATATACACAAACAAATATATATTATACAATATTATCCATATATATATACACACACATATATATAATAAGTGATTTTAATTCATTAGACACAAGGAACACTATGGTAAGAGAGACACTGATCTTTTTCTCCCATGACCACTCAGGGTTAAAGAGCGATGAAGGCAAGAGCAGGAAGGTCAGCCTTTGGACTCACTCAGCCTACTGTCCCCTGCTTGACATGACTCTACTCAGCCTTGTCTCTGCAACATCACCCTGGCTTCAGTGACACCAGTTACACAATGTGGGGAACATTATCATAGTGTCTAAACACACTGCAGCTGTGGTTGCCAACCAGGGTTGGTTTTGTATCATCAGATATAATATCAAGGGACTCTTGGCTGTCCAGGGTGGTATCCAACACCCTCCCAGGACACAGGACAGCCTCCTCCGTAGGGATCCATCCAATCAAATACCATTGGTGTCAAGATGGAGCAACACATTCACACTTGACCATCACCATGCTGCTCTGGTAAATCCAGAGCCAGCTCTGTTCCTGAGATTCACAAATCTGGAATAAGTTCTGAGAACCTGTGGCAGGTGGAGAAACTTTGAAAGTTTTTCGGCTACAGTTCAGGTGCTGATATCAATCCGTCCATCCTGCTGAGAAGCCACTGTCTGTCTCAGTTCATAGATATCACTGGAAGATGTCACTGTTCGCAGGTTTTTGAGGAAACCTTGTGTGACATTAGGAAGTGCACTGGAAATATCTGAGCGCCGGAGTGGGTACAGCTATGTGAAAACTCCACACATGCATGACTACTGCATCTCCTGTCACCTACCCAGGCCCCAGCACAAACCCTGGGGACAAGGACACCCTGGTGCAGCTCCATTAGCTTCTCCTTGACTCCCTCCCCATCTGCTTCCTGACAGTCACGCATCCCCCTCTGTATTACTTACAGTTCCCCATACTAGACCTTACTTCTGACCGTTTCTTTTATTCACAGACTCGGTTTTTCACTTCCGGTTTCTCTATTTATAATGACCACTAATCCTGTGTTTAAAGTTCATTCCATACCATGCATGCCATGACAGCGAGTCTGAAGGCTTGCGGGCTTGCTCTCACTAGCATTGAGAGAGAGAGAGAGAGAGAGAGAGAGAGAGAGAGAGAGAGCGCATATTGCTTTTTATTTCCGTGATTGTAGGTATATGCACATAAACATATTCCATGTGAATGCAGGTGTCCTTGGAAGCATAGGAGGGTGTCATAGCCCCTGAGTTCAGAGTTATAGGAGTTGTAAGTCACCAGACTTGGGTGCTGGAACTGCAGTGCGATCCAATGTAAGAGCAGCCAGTACTCTTAGCTGCTGAGCCATCTCTCCAGCCTCTGGTGCTGACTGTGCTTTTAAGGATTAGTAGTTTCTGCTACATGCCATCCCTGGCTCTGGCTTGACCACTTAGGACACCGGAGCGCATCCAGCACCTGTATCCTTTGTTCTCTGTACACTCTGACTAACAGAACTGTCTTGGCAGGATCCTGAAGAATCTTTGAAAAAGCAATCTCTGAAGGACTGTATGTAGTGTTGTGATGTTTTACACACAGGAAGCACCTAAAAATCCTGGTGAACTTGGCATGTTACCCGAACTGGCCACGCATGCCAGGGAAACCTATCACTGCCTGTTCTAAGTGGCTCACATTCTGCCAGGCAGTAATTTCCAGTTTTCGTGGGACTGCCACTGTCCAGAGGGCTGTTTCTCCCTCCCCATGGCCCCAAGACACTGTTAGTTTCTGACAGACACAAATCTTACTTTTACATGTCATTCTTCTGATGCTACCAAAGCCTTTAATTATTTTTTTCCCTTTCACTATTATTTATCCCTCGGGAACACAGAGCTAAAAATTAAGCAAAAAGAGATTTATCTCTCCTTTGGTGTGCGTTAAAATATACAGACAAGATCAGTCTCTGAGAGTTGCAAGGCTTTTGAGCTCAGAGAGGAATGGATGTCAGTACACTGCTCTAACTGTAGCCACTGTGACTCAGAGTGTGATAACGTACGAAACCACACTTCTCTATTGGGCCTGTGCTTCCAATAGACAAATCTCCCTGAGCAGAAAACACAGCCACAAACGTCACGAGGAGCCGGTAAACACTGGACACTTGGTCATTCAGAAGCTGACACATCTCTGCTCTTTGATCACAGCCCTCAATAGCAGTCACATTCTCATTCATTGGGAAGGGTGGACTTGATCTTACACATGTCTTTGTTTGTGGGCTTCTACATCACATCCAATTCATATTGCATGCAGATGTCTTTCACAACTCAAAGCCAGAAATGATAAGAACATTAAAAATGAGATGGAATATGTACATAAACACATACATACATACATATGTATATTCTCTGGAAGGTATGTTCTTCTGCAATTAGGCACACAGAGGGAAGAAGTTATCCTTATAATCCTAGAAAGCCGGGAAGTACAATCTGAATTTCTTGGCAATCATCATTGTCCTACAAGGAATGAGACTATTCACTGCCCCTTACTAGATGCCCAGCCTGGCAGAAGCCACACCATCCTAGCTTCATATTTTTCCCTGGAGGCATGACTTGAATGAGGAATCTGTCGTCAGTAATTGTTATGATCTAGCTGCCCTCACTCCCCCTGACTCACAGCAGAACTTCCTTGTGGTCTGTAATTGACAAGGATGTTTGTGTTCTTTCTTGGCCGGTGGTTTTCCACAGAAGCAGTAGGGGTATAAAAGGCTTTAGCTCAGGGCAAAATAAAGGTTGCTGTTCTTCCACCTGAGAAGAAGCCTCTCAGCGTCTCAATCCCGGCACCGTCTGCCAGTCTAGGCATCCAGGCCACACCAGCAGCATGGCAAGTGGAGGTCGCTCTGTCTGCCAGCTAAATCAAGGAGCGTATTGGGGAAGGTAATATGTTTTATTTTTCATCCCCAGAGATACTCTGAGGGACACCCTCCAGAAGACCAGCAAGTATAAAGAAGAGGTGAGAGGGTGAATTGAAGGCCTCAAAAAGTAACTGAAACTCTTAAAGCAATAAGGCACTGAAGTAACAAGGAAGACAGCCGAAGATTTTGTACAAACAATAGCTCAAGTTATCCCCTGGTTTATTATGGGAGGGGGTTTAAATGTTCCAGACTGGGAACAAGCCAAGTCAGATTAAAAGGAGTATGTGTTTCTTCATCCCCAGAGATGCTCTGAGGGATGCCCTCCAGAAGACTGGCAAGTAGAGAAGTAATAAAGAGGAGGCAGGAGGGTGAATTGAGGGCCTCAAAAAGATAGAATGTGTAGAGATGTATGTTATTCTGTTGATTGTGTTGTCTTTGTGTTCTGGACTGGAGAAAGACATTTGATTAAGGGAACTGCTAAGAAAGATATTTTGACTTTAAAATATGGGCCTAAGGATTTGATGCTTTGGAAAAGAGGTTCTGCTTTTGTCTCCACAGAGGATGAGAACCTGTGGATTCATTGCAAATTTATGTGATTTGATTCACAAGACCCCCCTGAAATGTTGATGTAAAATACTCCCAAGAATGCATAACCCCCGCTCAGCAGGAGGTAGCCAGACAGGTTGATGATGCCCAAATTCCTTATAAGATTGTTAAAGTGGGGCCCCTTCAATGGTTCCAGAGCAGGAACCTGCTTCCCTGAGTTCTGCTCCACTCCATGCAGCAGTTTGGACCCAGAGAGAGTGCATTTGAGGCCAGAAGGCAGCTGGAGCAGAGCTTTGATAGGTGGCTGTGGTGAAAGGCATATTGCCCCGGCCCAGTCGGTGCCCGGCCTGGGGGACACGACGGCAGTGTCAGGAGTAACAGCAAATATGGCAACAAGTGCTGGACAATAGAAGATCCATAGAAGAGAGACCTTGGAATCACCGCAGCTGTGGTTGCTGTTATTGCTATCTCTGCCACCGCAGATACTGCAGTCAGAGTTGCTCTCTCCCAGATTGTGCAGATGGCTGAGACTGTCAACCAGCTGGCTGAAAGAGTCAGCAGTGCTGTGGACATTCAAAATGATCTTAATGGACATATTCAATTGGGCATATTGACCTTGAACCAACAAGTAGCTCTGGTTCAGGAGCAAGTGGACTATCTTTGGACTTTTCAACAGTTAATCATGTTATGTGTGTTACTCATGGCACTGTATTGCATGCTTCTGCTACTGTTATGGAACTCAACCATCATATGAGAGGGGTTTGGAATACTGCTTTTGTTAATTTTACCACCCATTCTAGATAACCAGCTCGGTGGCGCTGTCAGTCCTGGGGATACTTGGAGTAGGGCTATGTGTCTGGGTAGCCATGGATGGGCACTACTTTGGGGGCAGGATGCCACCTAAGACAGGGAATATTAGAGGGCTATTCCCCACAACAGGCAAGGTATTCCACCCAAAGTAACAAGACAGGCACCTTTTATTTTATAGAATAAAACAGGGGGAGTTGTTGTGATCTAGCTGCCCTCACTCCCCCTGACCGACAGGGGAACTTCCTTGTGGTCTGTAATTGACAAGGATGTTTGTGTTCTTTTTAGCCGATGGTTTTCCACAGAAGCAGTAGAGGTATAAAAGGCTTTAGCTCAGGAAAAAATAAAGGTTGCTGTTCTTCCACCTGAAAAGAAGTCTACGTGTCTCAATCCTGGCACCTCCCCGCTGCCAGTTTTGGTATCCAGACTGTGCAAGGTGTCCACCCTGAGGACAGCTGAAAAGCAAGGGTGGAGGGCTTTTTTTTTAATCTTCACAATAAAATTAAGTGAAAACGATCTCTGATTACTCAACATACTATTAAATGACTGGTGGTATTCTGCTCTTTAAAAACGCCATACTCGGCTGAGTTGTTTGTTTGTTTAGGGTTATATTGTCAGATGATGGGAAAAGTTACCAATAACGGAGAGGATGAAAGAACAACCAGCTGGCAAAAGTCCTGAGGAAGCTAAAAACCAAACCCAGGGAACTTTTGCCAGCAAGATTGCCAACAATGTTCTATGTGTGTGGTGTGTGTGCACATGTCTGTGTGTTTGTGGGTGCAAGTTAGCATATATGCATGTACTTGTGGAGGCCAGAAGTCAATACTTTGCATGTGTGGGGTGTGTGCACACATGGCTGTGTGCTTGTGGGTGCAGGTTAGCATAAATGCATGTACCTGAGGGGGTCAGAAGTCAACGCTGAGTGTCTTCCTCAAGAGTTCTCCACCTTGTTTTCTGAGATAAGGTCTCTCACTGACCTGGAGCTCACCACTCTGGCCAGTGAGTCTCAGAGGTTCCCTGATTCCACCTCCCCCACACTGAGATTACAGACATGTACCACAACACCTGCCTGTGTCTGTGTCTGTGTGTGTGTGTGTGCGCGCGCGCGCCCGTGCGCGTGCATGTGTGCGTGTATAAGTGTGACTGCTGGTCGAAACTTAAGCGCCATCACTCACTCCACAGGCACTTTACCAAGTGAGCCATCTCCCCAGACCTGCAATGCTTTTTTTCAGATGTAGAACTCTTGTGAACAGAAGTGAGTCAATTGCCTTTACGGTGGGGAGGTGGCTACTCACTCGGTATGGTAAGTGGGATAACGGGGTCTGCTGGATTCTTGACTTCTGCTTGGAAGGAGCCACAAAGAGGACAAAATTCCCCCCACCCCCCGCCTCTTATTTATTTTCTGCAGAAATAACATCAACGAAGAGTAGCATGTTTTTTCTGTTTCAAACGTGAATTGTCAATTATTTTCTGCATCACCTTTTTGTGTCTTTTAAAAGATTTTGCATACCTTTGCATGGCATTTAATTTTAAATGCTCTTCCATGGTATTTAAAATAAATGCAGATTCTTCAGCGTTCACAGAACACTTAGTGAGACCCAGAGGTGTGAGTACAGGCAATATCTTTATTTACCAAATGTGTTTCCTTTCTATTTCCATGGTTTTTATTTCCCCTACACTTCAGTTGGAATAACATCATCTCTTATCTATCTGGGGATAAAAAATGATTACCTTTTTGTTCAGAACCCACTAAACTAATAGTTTTTCAGTTTGTTGCTAAGCAACTGAGCTGGGTTACCTAGAGGCAGCCGATTCCACTCAGTTCCTTGTTCCCTTTTTGATAATTGTCCATAGAGAGTTTCCCTGGGATGGAAGAGGCACTATAATCAGGAGACTTGCAGAACAGCAACAATTGGCTGTCCAGAGTTGTTAAAACAATACTTTGATATTAAATTCTGGTATATTCATAAAGTGGGACATGGAAGCAAGGATGAAACACGAACATGCTAGAATGAAGCCAGAAACATGCAAGGCATAGTGGCTTATTCCTGTAATTTTATCCTTCTGGAGGCTGAGGCAGGAGGACTGCCATGAGTTGGAGGTCAGTGAGGGCTACTGAGTGAGTTTTAGGCCATCTTTGACTGCAGAGCAAGAAGCCAGTAAAGAAAAAGTACAGACTGTATGTGTATTAGTTACATTTCTGTTGCTGTGATTAAGCTACCACACCAAAAACAATTTACAGAAGAAAACGTTTATTTGGGCTTCCAGGTCCAGAGAAATCAAAGTCCATCAGGGCTGAGAGGCACAGCAGTAAGTGTCCGGCATTGTAGCCAGAGCAGAAAACGGAGAGATCACATCTTTAACTACAAAGGCAAAGCATCAAGAGTGACCCAAAAGAGGACTGAGGCGATAAACTCTCAAACCCCACCCACCCAGTGACGCAATTCCTCCAGCAAGGCTCTGCCTCCTAAAGGTTCCACAACCTCTCCAAACAGCACCAACAACTGGGGACCAAGTGTTCAAATACCTCAACTATGGAAGATGTTTCTCATTCAAACCACCTCGATGTGTTTCATTTTGTTATAACACTCCAGGAAAGACAAGTCTAGGGCTAGGGAGATATTCAGTGCTCAGGAGCACTTGCTGCTCTCGCAGAAGACCAGGCTTTGGGTTCCAGCATTCACGTAGTTGTTTACACACTTCTGTAATGCCAGTGGTCTCTGAGGGCACCACATATGCACATGGTGCACATTCATACATGCAAGCAAAACATTCATACACATGATATAAAAATGTTTTTTTTTTAAATTTCAAATATAAGTAATGTAAGGAAACAGCATAGGCAGCGTTGTTTGGGAGTGCAGGTAGAAAAAGTATGAGAGAGGGATGATGGGAACTCTCATTGTTTATATCCTGATAGTGTAAAAGTTGCACATAAAATGCCATTTTTATTGCAAAAGAATTACATTTCAACCAAGAAACCAAAGTGCTCACCATACCTCATATTCTATTAAATTTTGACTTAGTAATATTAAAATATCAGGGCAAGAAATATGTCTTTCTCTTTCCTATGGAGGACTAATTTTTTAAAAACAGTTGAAAAAAATTCATGTCACATAAGTGAGATGTGATTTCTCTCTTCGAGAGAGTTTGGTTTGTTTGTTGAAGGTGCTTACTTGAGAAGTGTCATAATTAATATTTCTCACTTGGTTGCTTTTTCCTGCCACTTTAATTTTTATTAAGGTTATGCATGCAAACAATCAGAAATGAGAATTTTCAACCTTTGCAGTTGCCTCTTCTGGAAGGAAATCACACCAATTTTCAGAAAGAGGATAATTCCGCTTCATCTTGGCTTTTCAGATTTTGTTTCACCGACTTCTTAGCTGGAAATTCACCTCTCCTCCACCCTCCCATCTTCAGCTGCTCTTCCCAATGTAGCTGTGTCACAGTTTAGTTTAGATTTGGCACACACCTAACTATAGTCACACCCATACCGGTCATCATTGAGAAAATAGCAAACTGTGATACTTTCTCTTTTCATGCAGGATTTGTGATTTTTCAGAAGTTATTAGATGCTCAGAGTTGGTGTTTCTTGCTTGTTTGCTTGCTCAGTTTATTCCAGCCTCGTCTTGTGCTCTACACAACTGGCAACTTTGGGTTCCTTTCATCTTGAGGCACTAATGTGCCTGGTTCCAGGACCACATGCTTTCTGTGACTCCTAAAAGAACAAGTGATAGATTTGTATTTCTAGAGGAAATGCTAAGGCAATAATTAACATATCAGAAATGTTCAACAAGAGAAAGGTGAGTTTAAAAATTGGTTTGGAATTCCAAAGAGATGGCTCCATGGCTAAGAGTGCTTGCTGCTCTTCAGAAGACCAGAGTTCAGTTCCCAGCACCCACGTCAGTTGTACCCAACTCCAGCTCGAGGGGATCCAGTGCTTCTGACTTCTGTGGGCACCTGAAGCAATTTCTCTCTCTCTCTCTCTCTCTCTCTCTCTCTCTCTCTCTCTCTCTCTCTCTTTCTCTCTCCCTCTCTCTCTCTCTTTCTTTCTCTCTCACACACATGTACACACGCACACAGAGACAGAGAGAGAAAGAGAGAAAAAATTATTTTTTAAAAAAAGCTAGTTTGCACTTCATACTCACTACTGCTAAACACAACAAACCTTCAAAGTCCACTTTTACCACCATTTAACAATGAGGAAACGGAGGCTTAAGAGGTGACATGATGTTTCCAAAACTACCCTAGTAGGAGCTAGAAATGTAATTGTAGGAGCTAGCAATGTGCCTGGGCAGTAAAACGCCTGCACAAGTATGCACAAGGCCCTAGGGTGGGTTCCCAGCACAGCAGAAAAATAGCAATTCTGAAGCCAGCAATTATGAGCCTGGACCATGTTACAAGAGATGCAAACCACGGGCATCCCTTGCACACTTTCTCTTCCAGGATTATGTGTTTTGGTTATCTTGAGATGATTTACCCCCAACAGATGTGTTTTCACTGCTAGCTTCCTGGGAAGCAAGAATGCTGATGCTTACAGGCTGGGACTCAGCATTTTAGCTAGGAAAAGCGGGTGGATACTTAGGAAACCAAGGAGCCATGACATCATCTTGAGTTTCCAGGGCAGTGGGTTAAAAACGCAAGTGGCCCATGATCTCTCTAACCTAATAGCAGGACATTGTCGGAAGTGTGTGTCCTTGACCTGTGAAACCCTGAAAAATACCTTCTAAATTTAAGTATTTTGAAACTGAGGAGGAACAGGAAACTTTAACCAATCCCAGGAGGATTTTCAAGACAACAAAGAAAACTGAACAAGCCCCCACATTTCTGAAATTTCCACTATAAATACAATATTTAGCAACGTGTAACATTTTAAGAATGTTTGAAATTCTTGTTTTCCACCTCTAACTCAGTAGAAGAGGCTAACCATCAAAGGGTTGTTTTGCAATCAGTCTACTCCGGAAGCAGGACGGAAATCAGAGAATGCACAGAAGTGTTGGCAATCACACGGCACCATTTCTGAAGCAATTAGGCTTCTGCGTGCCGTGCCAGCCCTTTGAGCAATGGTTTGAAAGAGAATTCCCATTTTGAGAAAATCGGAAAACAAACAAACAAACAAAAAAAACAGAAACAGAAAGAAATAAAAAGCCATCTTTTTCAAACTTGGCCATATCGTCAAGGAGAAGGGTGGAATTCAAGCAAAAAAAAAAAAAAAAAAAAAAAAGCTCAGGCTGATGAGCATTTTCACTGCAGAAGTATTTCTGCTAAGCAGAGAGAATCACAGATTGCATCTGCTCCAGGCTCCCTTTTATATACTCGGTGGCTGCAGGAAGGGCAGACTCATGGTACAATTTGATTCCCCAACTTCCTGTTACAGATTGCTCTGCTAGGGAATGTGTCCTTTGAATGTGTAAAGACTTAACAGACCGACTTAACAAGACTTAGGAAGATGTCTCCATGTCTGTGTAGAGTGATCCCTAAAGTCATCTGGAGCTTTGCAAAGAGTAGATGAGTTTGACAAAGCTCAGAACTTGAACAGAAAGTTTCTGCTGGGTTGTGGTGGCACACACCTTTAATCCCAGCACTTGGGAGGCAGAGGCAGGGGGATCTCTATGAGTTTGAGGTCAGCCCAAGAGCTAGTTTCAGGTCAGGTTCCAAAGTACAGAGAAACTCTGTATCAAAAAACAACAACAACAAAAAAAACCCAGAAAAAAAAAAACCCAAAAAAAAAGCAAAAAAACCAAACCAAACCAAAACAAAACAAAAGAAAAAAAGAAAGAAAATTTCTGAAGATGGTGGACCTTCTCATAGCCTTCCACAAACAGAGACAGCGATTTTGAAGTCAAAGTTTGGCAATAAAGACCTTGACCTGTGGACACAACAACCCCCTTCTGTGTGATATTTCAATTGTATTTTAGTAAATAAAACTTGCCTGATAATCAGAGAGTAAAACAACCCCACTGATAAGCCTTATAGACCAGGCAGAGATAACACACACCTTTAATCCCAGTAGCCATGCTAGTTTGCCATAGAAACCGGGCAGTGCACGCCTTTAATCTCGGCCCTAAAGAGGATTATAAAACGCGAGGGGACGGCTCTCAGTCTCAGTTTCATTCTGAGGATTCCTAGAAGCAGGACCGCCATTTCCGACTGAGGCAGTGTTAAGAGCCAGTGGCTGGCTGTTTTGCTTTTCTGACCTTCAGGTTGAACCCCAATTTCTGTCTCTAGGTTTTTATTAATCGTGCTTCATCCTTCCCCGTGTCTTAGTGCTTTATTGGTTTTCTTTCTTATAATAACAGACGATAACCAGAAACTCATAGTACACAGATTTCTGAAAGTCTGGTCCATTTCCATATGTGTGGGTTCTACAGTAGGAGCTCTGAGCCAGGCTACTTTTCCATTTGGGGAGGGCTCAGGCTGACGTGTAGACAGATGGCTCATGAAAACTTCTGAGCTGAACCAATTCAGAGCCCCACACGGGCTCTTCTTGTCCGTCTTGTGCCCCTCATTTTCCCTTTCATATTCTTTTTTCTTACCTAGGTATAGGCTATTATTATGTGGAATAATAAGGCCCTGCCAAATAATTATTTCCACTTATTCTCCTGGAGGACTTAAAATTGTATAGAAAGACCCGAACAATTCATCCAATGATGAAAGACGTAACTTTAGGGAAGCTGGAGGTGGGGAAGCGTCAGCAACTCTATTTTGCCTAAAGTTGGAATTTTGTTTTAAGATTTATTTATTTATTAAGTATAGAGGGGCTTGTCTGCCTGTGGGCCAGAAGAGGGCACCAGATCTCATTACAGATGGTTGTGAGCCACCATGTGGTTGCTGGGAATTGAACTCAGGACCTTTAGAAGAACAAGCAGTGCTCTTAACCTCTGAACCATCTCTCCAGCCCGGAATTTTTAAATTTTCAAAATATTCGTTGTGTGTAGGCATTGTATGCAGTACTATGTTATATAGGCACATTTTCAGGAAGTATGTCTTTTGCGTGTGTAGGGACAGTTCATCTTATCTCCTGATGTCTTCTTTCTGAGAGGTCATTGATCTCCTAGCTCTAGGGACATCAGAATTTGGCTGAACTGTGCCACCCATCGGGTTTCCTGCTTTGCAGATTACAGAGGGAAGGTTGTGGGGCTTTTCCCAGACTCCATGATAGAAAGACAAGGGCGAGCAGCTGAAGAGATGGCTCAGCGCTCTTCCTGAGGGCCTGGGTTCAATGCCCAGCACCTGCATGGCAACTCACACCTGTTTGTAACTCCAGTTCCAGGGGCTCTGGCATCCTCACGCAGACACACATGCAGGCAAAGCACCAATGCACATAAAATAAAAATAAATCACAATTTTTTTTTAAAAAAAAAGAAAGACAAGGGGGAAAACAAAAGACGACCAGCTACCCAATATCCATTCATCCTTTTATGTATGTGTGTGTGTGTGCACACGCGTGTATGTGCATGTAAGTGTACAAATGTGTTTTGTTCGTGTATATTCGTGTGTATTTGAGTGAATAAAGGCAGAAGTTAAGGTTGGGTATCTTCCTATATTGCTCTACCTCTGTTCCTCCCGTTTTATGTTGTGTTACCTCTTATAGCCTACGGTAGCCTCAAATGCTCTGTGTAGCCAAGGATGACCTGAGAATCCTGAGACCACTGCCTCTGCTTTTCCAGCTGAGATAATAGGTGCGCATCATCATGCCTGGTCCTATGCGGTGCTGTGGATGAGATAACAGGTGCGCATCATCATGCCGGGTCCTACGGGGTGCTGTGGATGAGATAATAGGTGCGCATCATCATGCCGGGTCCTACGGGGTGCTGTGGATGAGATAATAGGTACGCATCATCATGCCGGGTCCTATGTGGTGCTGTGGATGGACCCAAGGACTTTCTGCAAGCTAGGTACATACTGTCCCAACTGAGATCCATATGTTTCCAACCCATTTCCTCCTTCCTAAAAACTGTTTATCCCAGTGCTGAATATTGCATTTCCTGGTTACTCTTGCAGCTTAACATGGCCACATGGCTAAACTGTGGTCAGTAATATATAAATGCATGCACTGAATAGAACCTCCAAGGTGTTTTCCTGAAAAGCATAGACTACAGGAAAGAGTCCTTTTTTGCTCCTTTGGTTTTCTCTTTATGTTCCTGAAAATGTGGTGTCTGGAGCCCCAACAACTGTTTTGGACGACAAAGTGACCTTAGAAACAGACTCCACATATGCACTGAGGATGTCAGTCTGCAAGCATCACCTTCCCGGCTTGTGCTACCCAGCTGCAGAAGGCTGTGGCAGGGAGGCAAGCATTGACCTTGCTTAAACAATTGTTACTTTGTAGTTTTCTGTTGTCTGTGACCACGCCCAATTTCAGCTAAGAAGAGATCTATTCCTGTTTTCCTTCTGACCCAGAGTAAATGTCAGTGGATTACTGTTTGACGTTCCTATGTGAAGCACAATGACAGTTTACACATCACATGATGAGCAAGGAAAACTTCTATTTTAGGATTTTAAAAAATTGAAATAAAAAAATTAACTTCATAATTTAAAATTCATGTTTTCTTACTCACGCTCTTAGTGGTTTGCTGCTCAGGTTTCTAGGAAGAGGAAACCAGTCAAACTGTTTCCCATTCATTATGTCCTCCTCCATCCTTCTGGCTGTATCTCACCCGAAAGAAAAAGAAAACCTAGAACAGCCCCAGCTGTCTCCTACTAGCACTGGTGGTCCCAAGAGGAAGGTCTCACGCATCCTCTAACCATCTCCTCTTGTCCAATGCTTTTGAAGCCTCCTAGAAGGAATCACTTCTGCCTATGGTGCTGGTGAGATTCAGCTATTTCCTTACGCTCCAGTTAGTTCTAAACACATCCTCCCCCTTAGCACCATTACCTTGTCTCCATGCTTTGCCGCATGCTATCCGTACTTTAGAGGGCTTTGTGAAAAATGTTAATGACTGTCAGTGTGTGAGAACCTCCCCACATATCCTGGAAGTTTGGCTGGTGCAGGTCTCATCACCCTGAGGACTGTTGGCAGTTGGTAGCTGCTGGTGGCAGGAGAACTCTTCTTCGGGGGTGGGTCCATTGGCAGGTTGCCCATGCAGCATCTCTGGTAGATGGCTACATGCGTGTGCACAGATAGACAGCACTAATTGGACTTAGTGGGTTTTTCAATTTTAATTTTAATTCATCTTTATTTCATGTGTATGGTCGTTTTGCCTGTGTGTCTGTCTGTCTACCATGTGTGTACCTGGTACTCTCAGAAGTCAGAAAGAAGGTGTCAGATTCCCTGGAACTGGAGTTACAGATGGTTGTGAGCCTCCATGTAGGTGATAGGAATTGAACCCTGGTTCTCTGAAAGAGTGTCCAGTGCCCTTGACATTATACTCTAGAATTCATCTTCTTAAAAAATGAAAGAAAGAGAGGAGCCGGGCGGTGGTGGCGCACGCCTTTAATCCCAGCATTTGGGAGGCAGAGGCAGGCGGATCTCTGTGAGTTCGAGACCAGCCTGGTCTACAGAGCTAGTTCCAGGATAGGCTCCAAAGCCACAGAGAAACCCTGTCTCGAAAAACCAAAGAGAGAGAGAGAGAGAGAGAGAGAGAGAGAGAGAAAAGGAATTGGCCAGGAGTGATGGTTGACACCTTTAATCCCAGCACTTGGAAGGCAGAAGCAGGCAGATCTGAGTTCAAGGTCAGTCTGGTCTACAGAATGAGTTCCAGGATGGCTAGGACTGTTACAAAGAGAAACCCTGTTTCAAAAAACAAAAACAACAAAAAGAATTGAAGAATGGCTAGTGGTTCAGAACACTTGCTGCTCTTGTGAAGGACTTGGACTCAGTGTTCAGCACAATATGGCGAGTCACACCCATCTGCAACTCCAATTCTAGGTGATTCTGTGCCCTGCGCTGGCCTCTGTGGGCACTACACTACAGTGCATTACCAGGTGGCTCTGTGAAGTAAAGGGGCTTGCTGCCCCACCTGACAATCTGGGTTTAATCCCTTGGACCACATCAGAGAAGGCAAAAACTAACTCCCTCAAACTGTCTGCTGACGTCCACATAACACACTACATGAACACATAGTCTCTCACACACACAATAAGTAAATAAATAAACGCAATATAAAAAGTGACTGGATGGGTCAGGTAGAGTGCTTAGCTGCCATGCAGAGAGCCCTCATTGAACTGAAGGTTCAATCCTCAGTTCTTAACAAACAAGCAGATAAAAACGCTGGATATATGTTCATGACTCATGGCACACACACACCATTTGACCTTCAAACAATATTATTAGTCCTTTTATTAATATAATTAATCCTTTTATTAGCGTCCTTTGATCAAAAAAATGAAAACTGAGGCTCAGAGAGGATGAATAACAGAGAAGAGTCACCAACCAGAAGTGACAGTCCTGGAATTATAACTGGATTTTCCGGTTAGTTTTATGGTATTCTTTGAGGTGAACTTGCAAATTTATTTGGTCAGCATAATTATGTAACAGCCACCAGAAGAGAAGCACAGACTGTCTGTACCTCAGTGCCATTAAAATGCAAATGATCTACGTCACAAATGGGGAGCCACCGTCACTTTTTCTTTCGAATTTACATAAAGTTCCTTGGCCATCAATCACACCAGTGACAAAAATGCACGAATCCTAAGATAGAGGCTCGCTCAAGCCCCTAAACATCTGTGATATCCTTCCATGTCTGACTAGGCTGCACTGCAACCTTGAGGGGACCACAATAATACATTGTACACAGAAATATTTTAGTAATGCAAAGTCAGCTTTTACATATTAAATTTTGGATACAATAAATATGGCTATATGATCAGAATGAGCCTAAACGTTTATAATTACAGCTCACTACAGAAAATTCAGTTGCCCCAAAACACAGTTGATGAGCTATCGGGAGGTGTGAGCAGGGCTTCCCTGTGTCCCTTTTTTTTTTTTTTTTAAATTTTTTTTTTGCTAACAGTGTTGCCAGATTCCTGCTTTGTATTCTGCACTGTGGTTGGTTGTTTTGTTTCATTTCCTTTGTTTAGTTTGCTTATTTGTTTTCACTTAATATCATGCTTCAGTTTCCTATCTGAAAACATTTTTACTGCTTCTCCTATGCGGTGTTTGCTGAAATGTACTACAGTGTTTGCCCTGTAAGTGGGACATTTCCACTGTTCCCTTTATTTGAAAGAGTATCCTTAATAATGATGCCTGCTTTTGCTTAGCACATTCCCAGCACAGAATAGCTAACTTAGATTGTCAGAAAATTCTTAAGATTTGTAATACAGCATGTAGTGATTGCCCTTATCATGGATTCCCAGGTCTGCCTAGACTTTAGAATTTGCCTAAGCAACCTTCTTTGGGGGTTCCGCTAGGGGAGCTAAACACCATCTCTCTGACCCAGCTCTCTAATGCTTGAGAGCTTCTTACTTGTGTAAGTATTGAAGCAAGCTAGCAAGGACTGTCCCAAGACCCTTTCAAATCCATGTTCCCATTCTCTGAGAACAGGTCTGGGTACTTGGAGGTCCAGGAAAATTTCCCATCTACGTGCCTGTGCCCTCCATAAACCTCTTCTCTTCCTGTCCCCCAAGCAGGTGAACAGCAACTCTATGTCCCCACCCTAGGGCTGCAACCAGAGGACAACATGGGACCACCCTGGGGGTTACCCATAAACTTCTGTTTCTAAGCTGCTCAAGAACATTATATGTAAACAAAGCTTGCCTTTGCCGTCCTTGCTAACAGGTGGTGCTTTATTCCATTACCACTAACACTGGAAAAGTGGTCAGCAAGGTTTCTCTGAGCTGGGTTGAGACTTGGGCTGTTGGCTAGTATGTCTCCAGGGGCTTTTGAAATTATCGGTTCTAATTTTTATAAGATTGAGGTAGGGGTGGGGTGGGGTGAGAGTGGGCTTGGTGGGAGCATCAGTGTAAGCTACGTGTTGCAGGGTAGAGATTGCTACTTGGCATCGTTTCCTTGCGTCCCAGGGAAGTGGTAATGAGGGATGGGTAGAGTGCGGGTGGTCAGGGGCTTGGTTACCTGACGGTTCCTGGAAAGGGAGGGGCCATCTGGCAGCAGACCCCCTCATCAAGTGTCTTGGATTAACCAGCTTGTTTGGGATCTGAATCAAGAAGTGAACATGACCAGGAGGTTTCCTACAAAGGACTGGGGGTGTTTGTGGTCAGATCATTACATCCAGGTCAGTCCCAAATTGAGGGAGGTGATTTTGTTGGGGAGATGAGTAGCCCTTAGTTAGCCTGAGATGAATAGATCTGATTGCCTTTGTTGTCCAGAGCATTTGTGTCTCTTGTTCTCAGTCATATGATTTTTCTGGGTCGATAATATTATTTCCCAAGTTGTGAATAAAAGCTAGCATTTTAAAAATAGGACTGAATGCCACCGGCTTAATAAATGCTGTACTCCTCATCCATGATGACTTGAGCTTATCTGAGCCATCTCTTGGAAGGAGAAAAGAAATCAAGAAGTGATTTTTGTCGTCCTGTAGACGTTGAGGAGGGAACAAATGATTGTTCTGATAGAATCCAGGTATTTTCAAGGGTAAGAGTAACTTTTTCCTGACAGCTCAAACCGAAGGAAGTGATGCAATGGTTAGAAAGGAGCTCACTTCTGTTGATTCTCCAGCAGAGAAGAAGCAAAGCAGAGGAGCTGGGACAAACCAGCAATCCAGGTCAAAACAAGAGGCTCTATAGATTGGAGTGGACAAAACCAGGGGGCTAAGCAGATACAGGAAGAAAATCTGATAAATATTTCCTCGAGTTTTTGATCTGCTAGCCTTTCAAAAGACTTAACTATTTAGAAAAGTGAATTGGAAATCAGGCGTGGTAGCACATGCTGGTAGCTGCAGAGGCTTGGGAGGCTGAGTGGAGCAGGAGGATTGGGAGCTTAGAGGCCAGACCGAGCCGCCCTGTCTCAAAATAGAATTTTCAAAGGGGGAGTGGCTATGGAGAGTGTGGTTGGGTACAGGAGAGTGGGTTGCTCTGTAGACATTTTCTGTTGAGTCCTGCCTTGGAACTGGGCCACATGCATGGCCATTGTGTAGCTCTGTTACTAAGAACAATGGTGGAATTCTCAACCCTTCGCTCAGTAAAAAAGAATGTGATCTAAGCGACAACTCCGAGGTGAAGACCTGAGTTTGATGGCCAGAATGCTTGTTAAAAGATAAACAAACAAGCAAACTGGGCCTGATGAGGGCTCAGAGCACCTATAATCGCAGTGGTAGGGAGCAGAGACAAGTGAGTCCCTGGGGCTCACTGGCCAATGAGTTCTAAGTTAGTGAAGATACCAACATTGTCTCGAAAAAAACCCAAAACCCCAAAATGGTAGCACCTGGAAACATGTATACACACGTGTACACAAGCACCCATCCATGCTTGCACATGTGTGCACACATATATACACAGGCCAGCAGAGGGGGCATATATTTCCAGTATTGAGATCAGCTTCTCTCATGTTAAATCATGACTTAGGCTTCAGTTCGGCTTATGTCCACACTTTCTTCAGAAAGTTACTTATTGACCTCATCTGTGATGTGTCTTCTGCTCACTGTTGTAAAGCCCCACGCACAGGGTGTTTCTCCCCCATCACCCACTGTGGTGTCCCCAGCATGAGCAATAAGCCCGCACATCATTGAACTGTACGACTTGAAAATGCCTCACTAGACTCGAGGTTGAGGGATGGCAAGAGTCACGGCATCTTCTGTCACTTTCTCTGTGCTCCAGAGCAGCTGAGATGATGTTTTAGGCCCAGCATCCTTGTAGAACAATGGACTTGATAGACTAGGTGTGTGAAATACAGTCTGATTTGTCCAATGACAACAGGCCCAAAGTCTGTAGCAGTCTGTAGCAGGTCTACTTGCAGGGTGGACGGTGAGTCAGGAGACAGGGAAGTAGGAGCCAGGGCTCCCTTCGGCTGTCAGGAAGAGTTGGGCACCTTCTGGCACTTGTCACTTGTAAGACAGAAGCAGTGTCGAAGAAATGAGTCCCCCAATGCAGAGTCACAATCCAGGCTATAAATGTCACTAGAATCTACATAGTTCAAATTCTAGTGTGAAGAGAGCAGTAGAATGCCCAAATAGAGTCAGGTGACCATCTCTGCTCTGCATGTGTTGCTGGCCAGAAGCCCATGGCCATCACTGCACCCCCTCCCTGAAGGTTCAGTCCTGTGAACTCCCTACTGGCTCGCTGGACCTCTGATTCTGTCTTCTCTCATGCACTTCCTACCAAGCATACTTTCCTACTACGATTGCTGAGAATAACTAATTGATATGATTGAGGGCCATTTTCTGCTGCCTAGTGGTGACTCTAGAACATGGTAAATTATAGAATGTTGTCTTGGAAGTAAAGGCAGTGCAGTGTGGACTCCCAGGCTCTTGAATTCTGATGCTTCTTGCTCTGGTTCAAAGGTTTAAGGGGTGCTTTCTCTGTGGTCTGTGTTTACCTTGGTATTTCTATCGCAAACTCTGTGGTGATGGAGGAACTGTGAGGACCTCGGAGAGGGGGGAACCAGGAGGTCCAGGCAAAGAGAAAATTGAACTGCCACATAGAAGATGCATATATGGATTTCTTTTCAATTTCAATTGTGTGTGTGTGTGTGTGTGTGTGTGTGTGTGTGTGTGTGTGTGTGTGTGTGTGTGTGGGAGTGAAGGTACATATGGAGGCCGAAAAGTGTCAGCTCCCCTGGAGCTGGAGTTACAGAGATCATGAGCCACTCCACAATGGTACTGGGAACTGAATTCCGGTCCTCTGCAAGATTTGTACACAAACTTACCCTCCGGGACATCTCTCCAGTCCCTGTAGTATTTAGTGTTTGCAAAGCAGCTCTGACGCAGATCTCTTCCTCTCCCCTCTCAGACACTGTCTTTACACCTGCACTGTCCACGTGTTCTGGACATCTGTATCTTCACAGTGTGCACTGTCTGTTCGTGACACATTCGTGCCAAACCTCAGATGGGCTCTTGCTTTGCTTCCTGAGAAACCCTTCCCGGCTCACCATAAAGCTTCCCCAGGAACTTGGGTATTCTCAGCACTCCTTTCCAGCCCTGGGTGTCTCTCCTGCATTGCCGGTGCTGACCTTTAACCTACCCTCGGGTGGATCCTGTGTTTCCACGTGCCCAGCACTAGTCTCTCCTCCTCTGCTTCTGCACACTGCTTTCCTAGCTGGCACGGACAGACAGCAACTCCCTGCAGCCTTGAATATGGATTTTCCAAAGGGATGAGGGAGGGTATCAGGAGTTTTAAGTGTGCTCTGTAGAAAAAAAGAGTGCCAGGAGTCCTTTGAAATTGCCCGTTGCTAGTCCTGTGGGAGGATCCAGTACTTTTCCTGCCGGACTCTGAGTACTCACTCCTCTGAGTTAGGGCTTATCTCAGCAAGTCTTGCAGGCCTTTCCACCAAATTGTCCCCTCAAGCAGTAACAATGTTCCTGGAGCCAGCAAGACCCTGTAAAACCAGACTTGAGATAAAGATTATGCAGAAGACAATTTGACCAAGACTTCTTATCCACACATGTTCTTAGTCCCTTGCCTTTTCCATTCTCCTTCAGAAGCCCCAGCTGTTAACAGCACCCCAAAGAAAAGGCTTAGCATGACTCACCTGCTTCCCAGCATGACCATCTGAGTAAATCTTTTCTCTTCCTCTCGCTATACCTCACTATGGCCAAAGAAGGTCATCAGTTTCAAGCTCCCCAAAGACAAGTCTCCTGCCTAGGGACCAGCAATACAAGAACTCCAAGAATGTGGGCGAAGGAATGCACAAGCTCATTTGCCCCGATACAGCGCCACTTAACCTAAATGAGATTCGTAGCCCAGGAAAATGGCAGAGAGTGTAACGGAAAGCCATTTTATTCTGTGGTTAAACAGGAAAAAAAAAGTCTAAGAAAAATTGAAGTGAGAATTAACCACAGAAATTCAACACAGCTTAACAGATATATTGATTCAGGTGTTACATTTTAATGTTTTCATTTTCGTAATGCCTGTTAATCTTGATGGTCAACTTGTTGGAACTTAAAATCATTTGGACACAAACCTATGGGTATGTCTGGCAGGGATTTTCTAGATTGGGGTGATGGAGACGAAGAAGATACACCCTAACTGTGGGCAGCACCATTCAATAAGCCGGACTCTTGGGCTGAATACAGAGGAGAAAGATTGCTTAGCAGAGCAGCACCGCTCTCTCTGGCTGCCTGACTGTGGGAGCAGCGTGACCAGCTGCCTCCTGCTCCTTCCCCCTCGGCCCCTCAGCCGCATGGACTGCCTTCCTAGGTTGCTTACCCGGGCGGCGGGCGGCTTGTCACATTTGTCACAACAGCGGGTGGCCAGTGAGGGGCTCTGGGCTCAGCTGTCACTGTCTGAAAATGGTTTTTAAAGGGAACTGAGAAGAAGTTAATAATAATGACATTGACTTAAAACTAAAATCCTGTTTTAACCTTTTCTCACTTTTCATTCTGCAAACCGGATCACAGAATACCAAACATGCAAGGGAAGAATCTCGTAATTCCACTATTCCATTAAATAAAACAAAATTGAAATAGATAATTTAATTTGTTTTCACCCAATCCTGAGCAGACCCATGAACTATTTTATGGTCATAATCGAGATCAGAGTTTGAGTTCTTTTTGTTTGTGTTTCGTTGGTGAGACCCAGCCGTGTACCTGTAGCCAGCTACAGGAGAGGCTAGAGCCTCGGCTTTGAGCCGCCTCGTGTACTGTCTTAACTTTACCTCTACACATCAAGAGAGGATGGAATGTGGACAGACAGTGATTTCTACCACACACACACCAAGATTAGCCAAAGAGCTCACCCAATTTTTCTGCCCTCCTCCTCGCCCTGGCTTTGCACAGTTTCTGGCCTACAGAAAACAGATGGAAACACTTGTTGACAAGCACACGAATGAAAAAGTTGAGCTGGATATGAGGTCATCTATTAGGTCCATTCATTAGCGTCCCTGTTCATACCTCCAAAACCAGGCCTCAGGTCTCAGTAAAATGTAGGCAAGAATTCTGTTATCTGCGCCACATCCCCAGGCCGATGCTTTCCTTCTACGCAGCAGCAATTTATCCATTCGCACAAATCCCAGCGGTAAGTACATCAACACTGAATGTTATTCTAACAGAGTCCATTCATTGACCGACAAATATTTAATGGACTTTATACAGAAGACTAGCATGGATTGTATTCTCAACGTCTATTTGAAAATCTTTCTCTTATAAAGATGTAGCTGAAAACATTTAACACAAGGTCAAGAAACAAAAGTGTATACTTTATCTATTCAGAAAGCCTGCTCGGTAATTTCTTAAGTGCACACTTGCCGTGCCTATGTTGCTGTCTAACGCAGTATTGTCCATTGGGCGTTAAACACATCACTGCACTATTCAGCGGGGGCCCAGCTCTGTGTAATGACTTGTTTCTGTGTGTGCAGATAAATGTATTGCTTTTTAACAACATGTTGTTGTGGCCTTAGAGAGTTCCAGCTTCAACAATGTACCTTGTGTTTATTTTTTTCCCCCTCATGTAGACAGGAACTGGATCAATAAAGAAAAAGCATAATGACTTTCCCTGCTTTATTTTAGTAGGTTATCTGATACTGTTTGCTGTTTTAGTCTTAGTCAATAGTGTGTCTCCGGGGAGCTGGTGGGGCCAGTGACTCTTCCCTCAACCTGTTTCTTTTCAATGCTAAATATAAAGCCCGTCAAGACAAAGGGCGCTGAAGGTGCTAGGGGTTTTCAAGCAGTCCTTGAACGATGACAGCTCAGCCTCATTTTGATCACAATGACGTTCTTTGCCCTTCCTGGGATCTTGGCTCTGCACTCTGCATCGCAAGCTTGTGACTATGAGGATGAGGACAACATGGCCACGTTCCTCAGGGGAGGGCTCGCGGCAGCTCCCTCATAGTTCAGCAGCAGGTTTCCAAGGTCCATCATAATGAAGTACCAAGCAAGCAGAAAGACGGAAACTCTTGGACTCAAGCCTAGATGTCTCGTGTTGTACCAAAGTCACTGGATTGTGGGGTACTATGCATTCCCCTTTGTCATCTCTGAAAGCTTGCACCCCCACCCTTTCCCTTCCTGCTTGATTTCCACAACGGTTTATTCTCCACTTGACATGGCAAAGAGATTAGGATTCCACACAGATTAATTGCTTTCACAACCCGTTTCCTGGGGCTTCTAAGTTGTTTTATTTTTTTTTTTCTGGTCTTAGTAAGCCAGTATCTGTGGAAGCTTCTTGCTCTGCAGACTGCCACCACCATAGGGACATTGATGCCCAAGAGAGCCAGCCAGACGACTCCAACAATTAAAACCGAGGCTGATTCTCAGGAAGCCACGCAAGCTGTTTTGCTGTGAGCTCCATCATCCTCTGGGTTCTCGCTTTGTGTGTGGCGAGAAAGAGGCACAAATAAATAGACGCTTTGATGGCGCTAAACCGCTGCCTACCACTGCTCCAAACCAGGCCCAGTGTGAAAGAAAACAGTGTGAAAAGTTGGGTTCCCTCCTCTACTTGGAATTGTAGCTTAAATATTAAGGAGAAAGGACTTGTGCAGTATAGTTCAGTATCACCACTTGCATGTCGCTCTCCTTGTTAAGATGTCAAAACTGGAGTAAAATATATAGGGCTTGGGGGTGTTCTGTTGTCTGTTTTCTTCTTTCACAGAAAAAAAATAACATATATTTAAAGCCCTTTATAGCTTGTGATATTTATAATGAAATAAAATACACCCTAAAACCAAAACCAAAACAAACAAACAAACAAACAAAAAGCACTGGTGTTCTGGTAGCTCTATCATCGCTGTAACAGAATCCTTAACGAAAGCAGCCCGGACGAGGAGGGGTTTATCTTGGCTCTGCTTACGCGTGTCTTCAATCACGACAAGGAAGGCTTGGAAGTGGGAGCGGCTTGCACCTGCAGAGGCAGGAGTGTGCGGTGGCTTGCTCACGTCTCAACAGCCTGAGAAGGAGAATGAGAACTCAGACTGAACCAGCTCTAGGTGCTAACCAGACCCATGTCCCCAGGCCAGGAGAGCCACACCTTCCACCAGGCAGGTCTTTAAAGATTCCACAGCCTCCGAAGTAAATGTCTCAAGCTGAGGACCGATGGACCGGATGTCCAAACCCACAGGCCCGTGGGGAACGTTTCCAGATCACACCATAAAATTCTACAAACGGTTTGAAAGAAGAAGAAAGTATGCGGGCTGAGTAGTTATGGGGGAAACTGCCTAGGACTCCCGAATAAAATACAGCTCTGGAGATTGCTCGCCAGCTCAGCCCTCAGGTGTTCCTCAGGGCCAGTGTGCCCTTCCTTGCCTGTTTCATAGATGGGAAGTGAAAGAAGAAGGGGGCCATTTTTCTGGTGGTCCACTTTTAGGAAAGGTGCTTCCGGGTTTCCAAGCTTTTATTTCCAAAACTAACGGTGAATGGCTAAGTGTGGATCAGCTCTCTTTTCTTTTATGAGACAGACCACCTGCTCATCAATTCTTACCTGAAAATTCAAGTGATTTTCATTCACTCAAAGATGAAAATTCAGCACACAGGTCCTGGGACAAAGAAATTGAATTTAATGTGCTTTTAATAAAATCTTGCTCGCCTTATTTGTGCTGGATTGCTGGTGAGTTGTAAGTAGAGTGAAGGATAGATTCCTTTACCACCCCCTTCTGGGATATTTCTAGATTAGCGCTTCTTAGCCTGACGTTTATTGACTGCCCCTGGGGAGCGCATGCTCCATCATGAATGGGATGAAACAGATTTTGAATTCTCCGAATAGAGTTACAAATGACTCCACGTGTATGTCAATATATGTAATATTTTTACCTGAGCAGAAACCTCAGTTTCCTTTCAGAAATACAAAAAATTCTATTTTTAAAGGAAACCATGAGTAAAACTATTGCCCCAAAGAGTGGGAGTGACTCTTCCGGGTGTTTATGGAATTTGACTGGTTAAGAACAGGTTATTTTCCACCATCTTAACTAAATTGTGCTAAGTTTCAGAGCTTTATCTCCTGGGCTTTAAAAAAAAAAATACCCTCAGTTTCTGAAACAGAAGTTTTGTGTATCAGAACTAAGCCATGGGCTTTAAGCACCTCTTGATGGGCCCATTTGATGGACGTTACAGGCTGTTAACTGTCTACTAGTCCTCTGTATGAAATGAGTTTACACAATACTGAATTCACTGCAGCCTCCAACCACTTCTTTTGTAAGTATCTGCTTTAAGGGAACATTTCTCTCTCTCTCTTTAAGGAAAATAAGTGAAAATGCTTGTTTCTGCTCTTTAGCGAAACCTCCACTCTTGTTTTTCTTCCCTCTCCCCTGTGGTCTGAGTCTGGCATGTTTCCATTTTGATCGATCACTTTGTCCTCGATTTGTGGTGTTGTGGTTAGGAGGTGGGAGGTCCAAATGGTGGATCTCTGGAGGGATAGAGCCTCTGATTCCAGCCATCCTCTCCTTCTTGTCTGCCATCTTGTGTAGGTGGACTTTTCTGTGTCCCGGCAGCCATGCCGAAATACCCGCAAAGAGACTTAATAGTAATTATAAATGGTCAGCCAATAGCTCAGGCTTGTTACCAGATAACTGTTACAACTTAAGTTAACCCGTTTATATTAACCTACATTCTGCCACGTGGCTTTACCGCTCTTTTATCTTGCACTTCCTGTTTCCTCCCGTGTCTGGCTGGTGACTCCTCTGACTCTGCCCTTCTGCTTCCCAGTGTCCTTAGTCTGGTGTCCCATGTGTGTCCCCCCCCAGCCTTATCCTGTCCAGCTATTGGCCAGTCAGCGTCTTTATTAAACCAATCACAGGGACATATATTCACACAGCAAAAAGGAATATCCCACAATCTTGTTAATAAGCCACGGCCTCCCAGGCCCTCTGCTACCTGGGGAGCTGCTCTCTCCTGTCTTCCTCTGAGAGCCCTCAAACCTTGAGCCACAGTAAACAATGCCCTCCCTTAAGCTGCTTCTGTCAGTTTGGATGACAGATACAAACTAAGCCACCTTCTTTCTGGTCCCAGTTTTGAAGTTTAGCTAAGGTGGAGTGCATAGGATATTGTCTCCAAGAGGAAATGTTGGCAGAAATTGAGAAAATTCAAAGACTTGTCATGAAATATTGCAACCTACAGAAAATAAACCTATAAGCTCCCTTCTCTGTGTTATCCATAAAATCAGCTGTGTTTAACTGAATTGCATTATTGGTTTAGTATCAAAGCAGTGGGTTTCATCATGGTATCTTGGTGTCTTTACACATTCTCATTCATTCTCCTCCCCTACTGCCTTCCCTCTCCCCCACTGCCGGAAGTTGCCTTTTTTCCTCCAAGTTCATCACAACTTCTGCTTTCCAATTATGCATATCCTATTACTCTGTTTCCCACTTTCTTCCTCCCTTATCATGATTCCCTTTCTAATTTAACTCCACAATTCTGTTTTCATGATTTGGGAGTCTACTCCCGCCAAATGAGAAGACACCTCCACATTAAAAAAAAAATTGTCTTCCTTTGTCTTCACTAACTCAGGAAGTCACTAGTAAGTACAGATCACTTTCCTTTGGTCTCAGTATGTATCATTTAAGTACCACCATTTACATGTACCCATCTGAGCACATGTCTCCTAAGTGAATCCCAGTATACCCAGTAAAAGAGGCTTGGTCCAGGAGCTGGAGAGATGGCTCCATGGGTAAAGGGTTTGCTACCCATGCATGAGGAACTGTGTTTGCATCGCATTACATAAAAACCTGCTGCAACAGTATGTGCCTGTAATACCAGCATGGAGGAGACAGGGCTAGGAGGATCCCTAGGGCTTGCTGGCCAACCAATCGACCAAAGTTCAGGTTCAGTGAGAATCCTGTCTCAGAAAATAAGGTAGACATTGGCTTCCACACACATGCATGCATGGGTGCACACACATGGGCATTCTCTAAAACAACTAATATTTAAGAGGTCTCATAAGCCAAAAGCCTCAAACTCCCAGCATCCAGCAACTGAAGCTTGGCTTCTGGACCAAGCATCTCACTGGATGCCCGATGAAGCAGTTAATTATTTCTCGTTGATACTAGCCTTTTAAAAAAATCTTTTAATACAACAGTTTTACTGTCTCTGATAATTACCCTGTCTCAGATAACTCTTTTAAACCTAATGAGGCGTGGCAAGCTCAGCTTAACAAGGCAACACATCATTAGCTTATGGCTTCGTCATTTGTCATCTTATCGCACTCAATTACTGTACCACGGGCCGGACAGCAACAGTCTGCCGGGGTCAGAGCAGTGAGAGCTGACCTGCCTGCCGTCGGGTCAGGAAGCAGTGGTACTTAATAAACTTCCAGGGGCCATCCCCAGCCTTGGAATCTATCCCAGTCAGGTGGAAGCAAGCTCCAAATTTCCTCAGCTTTCCACCTACGACAAATCTGCTTTCTCGATAGTGATCTTTGTTTTCTTTTACTATACCTGTGGGTCTGATTTTTTTTTTTTAACAAACTGCAATGTTTATTTATTTGGTTTTATTTTGAAAGTCTCCCCCCTTGAGAAAATATGGGAAGAAATGCCATGGATGCTTAGGTAAAAGATTTTGGGTTGGTCTCAAAAGCTCTTTGCCATCTATCTCTCTTGGTTGGAGCAAACTACACAAACTCTCTAAAGTGATTTCTTTATCCAAAGTGACAGCATTAACCATGTGTTTCCGGGCTTGTCCGAAAGTTAAAAGAGGCCATTCTTACTTGTATTATCAAGTCAAATTCTGGGGAAAATAGCAGGCAGGTTAAAAATACAGACGGGTTAGTGTGGACACAAATATAGAGTCAAGATACTACAAAACTTAATTTCATTGGGTTGAGGATATAAAAATATATATATATTTCAGTTGGTAGAGTGCTTGTCTGGCAGCTTGAGGCCCTGGGTAAGATTCCTAGTACTGCATAAGCTGGGTGTGGGATTGTAGCACTGTATTTTCAACACTTGGGAGGTGAAGGGAGGAGGACTGGAAATTCAAGGTCATCCTTGGCTACATGATGAGTTTGAGGCCAGCCTGTGATGCATGAGACCCTGCCTCAAAGAGAAAGGAAAAGAAAAATCCCGCCATTGTTCTAAACTCTCTCTCTAACTTGTTACCATTCCCACGGCATTTGAGCATCTTTGAAATTTAATTTAAAAATTTAATTTATCATCCACCATGTTTTATGCAGAATACTCAAGCAACACCATGACTTCATGCACAGAGGGAAAGTAGTGAAAAGGTGATTTTTTTTCTTTCACAGAACAGTGCCTGGCACATCCTCAGTAGGTCAAGTCCAAAGTTCTGATTATGCTCCTGGTGGTCTAGACAGAGGTCTAATGTGAGAAATTGAGTTGTGGTAGCCTGAAGACTGGGCTCCAATCTTAACTCTGTGCACACTATACCTGTTGCCTTTGACAGGTGCAGAGCGTGGGCACGTCATTAGAACCATGGTGGCCATGAAAGATTTGGGCAGATGAACACTGTAAACTAAATCATGTTAGAAATATTGTCATTAATTTGGACCAATTTCATCAACTATGGAGTTCATCACAAGAACTGCGATAGAAAGAGGTGATGGTTACTTTTAGCAAACATTTATGTATTTATGGTTTATTTATTGAGTGGAAGTATTGGGGGATGCAAACGTGGCAGTCAGAGACATAACTCTCAGGAGTGGGTTTGCTCTTTCCACTTTGTGAGTTCTAAGGATGATTAGGCTTAGTGTCCAGTTCCCTTACCCACTGAACTATCTTAGTGGCCCAACAGGGGTGATTTTCAATAGAGTTTCTCTCTGAGCAATCAAGACAGCCACAATTTCGCACAGACGATCACCCCTTCCTCTTTTGTAGGTGGAGGCTGCTCGTTAGCTTCCCAGCTGCCTAGACCTGAAATAATTACACAGAAACTGTATTAATTACAACACTGCTTGGCCAATAGCTTAGGCTTCTTATTAAGTAACTCTTACATCTTAAATTGGCCCATTTCAGTGTATTGCCACGTGGCTGTGGCCTACTGGTAAGATTCTATCTGGCATTTGTCTCCTTTGGCATCTTCTCGACTCTGCCTACTCTCTCTCTACATCTCTGTTTGGATTTCCCACCTGGCTTTACTCTCTTAAGCCATTGGCTGAAAGCAGCTCCTTTATTAACCAATGGCAATAAAACATATTCACAGCATACAGAGGGGAATCCCACATCACTCTGCTGCTTTATCATACCACATTCCTGCTCGGCTGCTGAGCTTGTAGCTAGGTGAGGCTATCTCTAAAGATGAACGTCAGAGGAGAAATCACAAGGAAAGCCTTCCATCCTGTAGGGCTTGATCTCAGGCATAAATCTTCAGCGGGAGGGTCCATTTTAATTTGAGCATGCAGATTTCTTACTTTTTGCAAAGCTCAGGGTTGAGTCATTCATCAGATAGCTTCCAGGTTATCATCTGTCAGTCCAGGAAGACCTTGGGACACTTACTGCCAGACTCACTTCCTTAGCTTTGAGGGAGGAACATGGCAAGCGGGAAAAGTGAGGGAACGACATCCTTCATGAACTGTCAAGAACAATGGCAGACAGGGCTGGACCTGCCTGGAAAACATGTCTGTCGTACTAACTACCCCTAAAGCACCATATGCTGTTCTTAGGTGGTTCTTTCTCATCTGTCCCCTACGACTTAGAAGAAGATGGGAGGTGAGAGGGTCTGGCCCCCATGAGCTGAGCGCCCTGTTCTTGAGAAACCAGGCTTTGCCCATCTGTCCACACACCTCCCGAAACGACAGAGCTACAACTTGATATACAGATCCATCCTTTTATAGCCTTGGACCCAGGTTGCTCACCCAAAGACAGTAGGGCTGGCAGTTCCGTTGAGGCAATGATTGAGAAGAGATGCCAAGGATTCAGGTGGCTTTCTGGGTTCCCAAGAGCAGCAGATACTTCTGCAGAGTTCTCCAGAACATCTACCACACTCAGGGCATTGGATCATATGGTGTCTCTGGGGTGGATAAAGGAAGCCCAGCCATCTCCCTGGAGCACCATCCCACCCAGTGCTGTGAACTTTAACCTTCCTCTTACCTAGAAGGCTCTCCATTCAGAAGTTTGTAGAAATCTGAGCAATGGGCAATCAAATCACTTCTGTTGAGTAGGTCTTTCAGCACTGGCTTACAGGGCATCCTCAACACATCTAATGGATGGTCCTTATCAAATCCCTGTGTTTGTTCATGAATCAGTTTTTTCTTTCAACAAAACTCACCAACCACCTGCCACTAGCTAGCGCTATTCTTTTTTTTAATGCATACGAGTTTGCATGACCCAGTTGTCAGAGTCCTCCCCACAGTGACGGCCCTCTATTAGATTGTTAATGAGGCTGCATGCAGGTCAGCAGGTTGGCTCATCCTCACTGCCCATCCCTAGCTTAGAAAGTCCTTTCTGTTGCTATAGTGACGGCAGATACTGGCTCATTGTAAATGCGCTGAAATTGTTGCGCTCATGGTTCCAGAGGCTGGGAAGGCCAGAATTGAGAGGTTACAGCTGGTGAGGGTCTTTGAACTGTCTCGTCTGAAGCAGAGGGATGACAAGCCAAGCAAGCTCATACAAAGCCCTGATCCATTTATGGCTTTTGAGATTTGATTGTTGTTATTGTTGTTTGTTTATATGGCACAAGAGATAGAAGAAGCCAGGAATTGCATCCTAGGCAAACATTCTACAAAATTACAACCTAGCCCTTTAATAGTTTTTTAAAGGCTTCACCTTCTCATATGGTTTCAACAGCAATTAAATCTCAACATGTGTTTAGGGGACACAAGCATTCAAACTATACCTGTTCCTATCTAGGTTCAATATTTTTCCAACTCCATGTATTTTCATCTGTCACTTAACTCAGCAAAGAAAGTAACTAATTCGCACCCTCAATGGGTAAGCCGATCCAAACCAGCAGCAAGCAGGGTAATGTCTTTCCAAGGCTAAGCTGCTTGCCTTTGCAAGCATGTATGCACTTGACGCATCCTGACAGTCCCCGGTGGTAGCTGTCTATTCAGGTCCGTGCTGCCCCTGTAGATGGAGAGAAGGGTTGATTAATTTTGGTCACTGTCAGGGGTGTACACGCTTCCTGTGATAGCTGCCCCCCTATGTTACCAGTGGAAATTACTAGAAGCATTTTAGCTTTTACAATAGACAGATGAATTTTAAAATCCGTTGGTGATAGATCATGAAATCTAAATGAGTCACAATGGGCTGTACTGAGCTCCCCTCCTCTATGAAGAGAAGCTGTGACTACACAGCTTCGACATAAAGAAAGTGTGCTTTGCTACAAATGAAGGGAATGTTAAATCCATGTAGAGAGAAGAAGAACCCAAGGGCACCCTACATCACAACTCAAACACTAAATGTAAAGCCATAAGTTAATCCCAACATGGTAATAGCACATGACTTTAATGCCCATTCTCACCACCAGACAAGGCCGTTCAGACAAAAAACATAGAGAAATCTTGGAGTGGAATGACATCAGATGTCATAGTTAATGAACCAAACACTCATCTACAGAACACTCGTGAAAACACTAAAAAATACACATTCTTCTCATCTACCCATGCGTCTTCTTTCAAAACTGACCATATTTTTAGTACACAAAGCAAAACTCAACAAGAATAGGAAAATCAAAATAACATAGTGTAGTCTATCTATCTACAATGGAATAAAAGTAGTATCAACCATAATAGAGGCTACAGACAGCACAGCTCCGAGAGACGGAACACACTGTGCACTGGTGTATGGGTTATTGCAACAGAGACTACAGACAGAGCACAGCTCAGAGAGACTGGACACACTGTGCACTGGTGTATGGGTTATTGAAAGAAGTCTTCAAGGAAATAAAAATATTCCCAAGATTGAATGAAAATAAAGACACAAATACCAAAATCTATAGAAAATAATGAAGCTTATAGTTCTAAATACCTACATCCAAACATTTGAGAGATGTGGGTCTGAAGACATGGCTCAGTGGTTAAGAGCACAGGCTGCTCCTCCAGAAGACTGGGGTTCAATTCTCAGCACCACAGCCGTCTGTAACCCCAGTCCCAAGAGTTCCAACACTCTTTTATGGCATTCAAGGACACTTCATACACATGGTAGAAAGGCATGCATGCAGGACAAACACCATACACTTTATTTTAAAAAATGGGAAAAAATAAAAGAAAAAGAAAAATTGAGAGAACTCTCAAATAGATTAGGGGTGGCTTTAGAAAACAAGAACAAATAAAACCCCCCAAAATATAAGGGAAGAAATAACAGCATGCAGAAGTCAGTGGGAAAGAAATGAAAAATAAAAACGAATAGCACAAAGGATTAGTATTATGATGATACGAGAGTGAACCTATTCAGAGAATTAAAGGGCGTCCTAAGACAACCGCGTACACTAGGTGGCGCAATCCATCCATTTATCTGCCACTGCCCACCTCTTCCACCAGGTTAAATTCAATTTAGATACTTGAAAGCTAGAGGGCAAGATTTCCTTACAAATAAGTTACCAGCTGGAAAACTAATAATAATAATAATTCCAGGTGTTTCAGAGGAGGGAAGGCTTCTGAAGGGCCCAGCTGGTAAGGTCAACTTTCACGGAGGAAAAAAATGAATGTGTGATTTTTGTGACTTCACCTGCGTAATGTTTTTTTTTGTTGTTGTTTTTTTTGAGCGATAGACATCATTTGTCTTCCAGGGAACACCCCTCCCTGGAATTATCATCATATCCGTGTTGCCTTGACAGTCGTTAGAGCTCTGCGCTCTCTCCCATCCGTCAGCTTGCACAAGACGAGGATTGGGCTGTTTCTAGGCTTCTCTTCCCTTCCTGCATGGGTGCCGGCAAGAATGGTACTGCTTCAGGCTGAGAGACTCTGTCTTCTGGAAAGCTTTAAGGCCACTCTCAGAAATGTTTGCTGTCCCTTTTGTGATCAATAGCAGCAATGTTTCATGGCCTCTCTTTGGGTCTTAGTTCCCAGGAGTCCGACTATTGCAGGAATCATGGTGGCCCAGCAGCTTTGGTCAGGAAGGAAAGGTTTAGACATTCGCTTCACCCTCCTGTTCAGCCCGGAGTCATGGTCCTTCTCTTCCTGCACACCAGGGGTTAGCTTTCCTCCATTTTGGGACCTCTGCTCGGAACAGCCTTCGCTTCGTCTCTTCATGCTCTTCATTTTGTAACTTTCAAAGTCGCCGCTAAGATTTAAGCGCACTATTTATAAATACGAATGTAGTATTGATGGAGCTATGTAGGCGGTAGCTGTTTTTGATTCATGTGGAGCTTAGCACTCTTCCTGGCGAACCAAAGCACACCAGGGCCTTTATTGCCCATGACCAGCTCCTAACCTGGAAGTGGGGGCGGGGGAGGCCAATGAAGCCGAGAAAGGAGCTTCCTCGTGCTCCATCGCCAGGATGATGAGATGCAGGTGACAGCTCTCCCCAGACCACCCTGACACCAGTCTGCTCCAATTAATGTCAGCGCTGTGATGGCGCTGCCTCTCGGGTCCTCAGGAAAGGGACTCAGACACACTGAAAAGAGGAATTCAAGCAAACACACCCCTCTCCCCACCTCCGCGTGGCTCTACGCAGGGGAAGATCATCCCTTGCTCAGGTTCTCCTCCACTGCCCACCTCCGTCTTTTCAGGGCACCTTCCCATATGTGCTGTCTTCACCAGGGTCCGCTGCCCAGGTTTTCCAAGAGCACCATTTAAATTACTTTCGCAAACTCTTTTAATTGTTCCCTTACATTTTACTTACTTTTAAAAAAAAGATTTATTTTTTTATTGTTGCTATTATTACTATTATTACTGTTATTATTGTTGTTATATGTGTGTGTGTGCAGACTTGGGAATGCACACGTATGCATTGGATACACTAGAGATGGAAGTACAGGTAGCTGTAAACTGCTGCTATGGGTGCTGGGGACCAAACTCTGGCCTTTTACAGGATCATCAAGTGCCCTTATCAAGATGCTGAGCCATCTCTTCAGATCCTCCAAAGCTTTGTTGAGAGATAAAGAAGAGGGAAGAATGTAGTGTAGGGACATAGGAAAGAGAGTGTGCAGCCTCTGAAATAGTGGATGCAGCTTCCCAGCATAAGGAAAGTCACCAGAGACCCAACTGAGATTGGCACTTAAGAAAGACAAATGACCAGAAGAAAAGTAGGTAGGTAGATGATGATTGGTAGATAGATGATAGATGGATAGATAGATAGATAGATAGATAGATAGATAGATGATAGATAGATAAATAGATAGATAGATAGATAGATAGATAGATAGATAGATAGATAGATAGATAGATAGATAGAGATGAGAGCTGTGGTGGGCAGCTGACTATTGAGGGAAGACAAGCTACATTGACTAAGAGTTTAACTGATAGAGATTGGACCCCTTAGCTCAGAAACTAAAATATTCAACTGGAGGTCATAGCAGAAAATGCCTTGGCACCTCTTCCTGGAGGTGTGACTATTGCAGTTTACCTCAGATAAGCCACTCCAAAACCATTTGTGATTTCCTGAGACTGACTTCACCCCATCACCGTGCTTCTTGGAAAGGACCTGGACAACAGTCTAGTCTTGTGCACTGGTGGGGCTACAATGGGCTCACTGAATTACAGTGCCACATGCTTTAAATATTTTCACTGAAATCGATCAGGCCATAGGGAGAGAGAGTCTGAGTAACAAGGGGAGCTGGGGGAAAGCCCCTGGCAGGGAAACGGAGATGGCTTCAAAGGCTCCCCCTACCCCCACCCAAGGTTATGATTAAGAGGCAGGAGGAAGGAAAACCCTTTACTAACGGACAGGATAGAGGTTCTGATCTTTGTTTAACACTCTGGGCTGACTTTTCCTGTGTCAGTAAGTCTGAGAACATAATTGTGGGACTCTGATTTTTTTTTTTTTTTAACTTTCTCTTCAAGTAAAATGTAGGAAGGCACCAAAGAACAAAAGACGTCCTTGGAGACTGAGATTGATCACTTTCAATACACGGGACTGATGGTGACCCAGAGACTGCTGGCTGGCAGAGTTGCTTCCTCGGTGACATTTTGTTTAGCTGCCTGTTAGTCTGGAGGGCAAGAATGGTGGGGGAGGGGTATTCATTGCCCTTAGATTATACAATAGCCTTCTACACAAAATAATTTGTTCTGATTCTTGTTACATGCCAAACACAGAAGCCGAATGAGATAAAGCCAGTGTTTACAGAAGCACAAAACTATTGCAGATTTTCTTTAACTTCTGTTTACCATTAGTTTTATTCTTATTATCCCTCTACCCCCCTCCCTGCTATTTTTTTTGACAGAGTTTCACTGTGTAAGTCAGGTTGGCTTTGAACTCAAATCCTCCTACCTTAGCTTCTCAGGGCTGGGAGGACAGCCATGCTCCATGGCACCCAAACCAACCATCTGCTCCATTTGAACTGTCATTGGTCTGCATAGCTTTCTGATTGTGCAAATGCTTCTCCACCTCAGTCTCCTTATTTTTGTGAGAAGAAAATGGCATCATTACATATGACCAAGGTTATTGTGAAAATAAATAAAACACAAATCTTTCCATTTGGTTCCTACAGTGGAATCACTGTGACAGACATAAAAAAAATCTTTCCACAGAGAACTGTAATACATAACCAAACTTGGTTGAATTATCTGTATACATAAGTAAAATTCAGTCATTACTACAGTAGGAAACAGGCTAAAGTAGCAGTCGGCATTCTGAAGTTCCTGTGATTGACACAGTGGCGCTTCTTAAACGGACTGAGGCTACCCCATCATGACACACTTTCCTCTTTCTTATTCAGCCTTGCCGGGTGAGGAGTCTGCAAGCAGACACCTCAGAGGATGCTGCCCAGAAATGCTGTGCCGCTTTACCTTTGCTCTAGAAAGAGCATTGGTCTTGGGAGGTTTTGTGTGTTTCTCAGCTTTCGGCGGTAGTGTTGTTATGAGAAGCAAGACAGGATTTCACGATAGCATTTAATTGTGAAAACCTGGGTCAATTCCTACCATTTCATTGCAGAGTCTATACTAGGTTTGAAGCACAGAAATTAGTCTGTGCCCTCTGCTTGTGGCTCTGCGCAGACTCCTCCCATCTTATCGGATCTAAGCAGTAGCCTTTTCCTTTTTGTTCCTAAGGATAATCAATTCCTTAGTATTCCTCCCTTTTAAAAAATCCATTTATCAATTCACTTCTTCAGCAAATCTATATGTATCATTTATTATTTGTCGGGCACCCTGTTCTGAGTTTCAGGGATAAAACAAAGATTAAAAAAACCTGGTACAAGTTCCTGGACCCATGCATCTGAGGGGAGAAAGATATCAATCAAGGAATCGTCAGGAACAAATGCAAAATGGGCACACATGCCTACCCGGGGAAGGGCACAGTGTGTCATGTGATCACAGGACCACGGACAGCAATACCAACAGGACTTGAGATCCTAAGACAGAAAAACTACATCAGCACAAGAGGGAAAGTGTTTCTCCCACAACACAGGGAAAAGCCTCTGGCTGAAAAAGGAAGAGTGTGTGTGTGTGTGTGTGTGCACGCGCGCACACACACACACACACATACATATAGAGAAACAGAGACAGAGAGACAGCAAGACGGGCAGACAGAGCCTTTCAGCAGAGAAACTACAGAAACGCCTCCTTGGGGGCAGGGCACACAGAGAAGGTTTCTAGGAGAAAAACAGACCCTCACCCAAATCTATTACTCCAGGGATTCCATACACCAGAGCAAGATCATGAGAATGCATCTTACAGACATGCTCTCCTTTCTAAGCAGACAGCAACAGTCCTAGCTCTTAGGCATTGCTGAGCTTTTCTTTGTAATACTTTGTACGGAGTAGGCTGAAGCCTCAGGAAGGAACTTAACCTCTGATGGCAGCAAAAAGAAAATGGGGACTTTTGTGAATTATCTTTCTACAATAAGCTATGAAAACATGGTGCAGTAGGTTAAATGGTGGAATAAGTTAATATTATGGACTACCAGAATTCTTTTTTTTTTTTTTAGAATAGTCTCTTCCCTAAGTCTTCTCCAGGTCTGAAAATGTTGGCTCTTTTTCTTCCTTCTTGTTCTTCTTCTTGTTATTCTTTTTGTTCTTCTTATTCTTGTTCTTCTTCCTCTCCATCTTTTCTGCACCTGAATATTTTCTTTATTAATTTTTAAGTAAAAATTTTAATTGATTCTTTATGAGTTTCACATCATGCACCCCATCCCATCCATCTCCCCATTCCTTCACGTCCAATCTCCACCCTTATAACCTCCCCACCAAGACAAAACAAAATTCAAAAGAAAAACAGAAAACAAAAACAAACAAACAAACAAAAACCACTAACACACACATGCACAGTCTCTTTGTGGAAACTGTAGTGTGACCCAGTGAATGACACCGTATACACATCTTTACATGTAAGTATTCATTGCAATGAGTCACTGGTCTGGTTCAAGGCCCCTTGATACTGGGTCCTCACTGGGACTCCTCTTAGTTATCTTGTTTTATGTTATGGAGATTCCACAGTGTTGGTTTTGCAGGTCTGGGCCCTTCACATGCTCTAGAAGGTCATAGATAAGGTGGATGCTGGGCTGACCAATTGAAACCATGAGGGTAAGCTCTCCAGCATTGCCTTAGCTAGCTCATTCGCTACAGCAGGCAGGGAGGAGTAGGGCCAGTTCTCCTGCTCCAAAGCCCTGCAGATCAGCTCATGTGCAGTCACAGCACCAGGGACAGCTCTGCCGCTTATTCCAGGTGAGGTACAGGGCTGGCTCTCCCAAGGGCTGCGGTTGGTGAGGTGCAGGGCCCACTCTCCCAAGGGCTGCGGTTGGTGAGGTGCAGGGCTGGCTCTCCCAAGGCCAGCTCTCCTGCCTGCTGCAGGTGGCAGCACGGTGGGGGGAGCAGAGGTGGCGAAGGAGGGCATCTTTCCCTCACCCATGCCATGGAAGGGCAGACAATGAGGGGCATGGTCTCAGGGCTGACTCAGCTGCACCAACAGAGTCAGCTCTAGCATGCTGCTCAGGTGAGATACGGGGCTCCTTCTCCTGAGTGCTACAGGTGATGAGGGACAAGACAAGCTTTCCTGCTGGCCACAGATGGCAAGGGGCAGGGGATGGGGCAGGGCATCTCTCCCTCACCCACTCCACCATATGGCAGATGAGGGGTGTCAACAGGGTCAGCTCTGCTGTGCTGCCCAGGTGAGATGGAGGACCGGCTTTCCCAAGCCCTGCAGCTGTAGAGAAGTAGGTTCAGCTTCCCACCCTCATGACCCCAGAACCAGCTTTCCTGTCTGCAGTAGGAGTGAGGGGCGATGGGGGGGGTCTCGCCCTTACCCACACCCCTGCATGACAAACAGATAATGGGACCAGCTCTACCACTCCCATGCCTTCAGGGATGGCTTACCTGCACCCCCACCAGCCAACAGGGTCAGCTCCACTTTGTTGTCCAGCAAGCGTACCTCGCTTCTTTATCCAAAGACAAAAGGAGAAAGATTAACTCATTTAAGTGGCATGAGGTGGTTGTTAGCAGGCTGGCTTCACCTATTGAGCCTTACATTTCTAAAAAGGCTTTATGGAAAGTATATTTATCCTACTTTGAAAATATATTTACAGGTATCTTTTTGTGGCCAAGGTCTATGAGCATCCGCATAGTGGCGCCCGTCCTCTCTGCTCTTTAGTTACTGGATTTGTTGTTTTCCTCCTCTTGTCTGGAGTGACGTTAGCATTAGGGGGGCCGACAGAGGCGCTATTCCTTATTGGCATGGAGAAGGTGGCAAATACCCAGGAAATGCGGTTGAGTTCATTTAGACTGTGTCACAGAAAGAGAAACGGGTGTGGTGTTTCTGTTTGCCCAGGGCTTCAGCTGAACGCCGCACAGGGTGGACCACCAGAGTCACTTTGCTCCTGCGCTCAGCTAACAATAGCGCTTCCAGGGGCTTTAGCGAGCACTTGGCCATGTGGTCAGAGTTCACTTGAAGAGTGGCATGTGTTCAGCTCATTGAGCAGAGAACGAATCATTACAAGGTATTAAATGGCTCCCAGAATTCCTAGTGGCACGAGGAAGCTGAAGAACCTAACTGCGTTGCCAAAAAGAGCCACCAAGAAACTAGTTTCATCGCCATCCAAAAACGGCTTGTCATTGAGGATGCCCTCCAGATGTCCTGTTTTTGTAGTGTCTCTGCCAACACAGTGCACCCTGGCTCCCTCTTTAGGTCGGTTCAGAGGCTGTTTCTGGCTGGTGGAACTTAAGTCACCTTAAGGATTTGACAGCAGTCAAGGTTCCCTAGAGAAACAGAACCAACAGGGGAGTTTCTGGCTCACACATTAATGGAACTTTGGCATGTCCACAGTCTCTAGAGCTTCTTAGCAGGGTGGACACACAAACTGTTGATGATGTAGTTCATGGCCTTCTGACTTGGAGGAATCTGACTTTTGCTCTACCTCGGTTGTAGCTAGGTCCATTTGACCATTACATTCCCATTTGCCATGGGAACTGGCATGTGTCTCCATCCTCCTCAAACACACAATACAGGAAGTTAACTCCAGAGAGTCTACAATAGATACTTTGCTAGGTTGTCTGACACTGCCAGGCATCTGTGGAGAAATCCTGAGGAAATTGGAAAGATTCTTCTGGAAACCAAGGACCTGAGTTTGATCTCCATCATCTGCGTGAAAAGGCAAGGTGTGGTAATCCTGGTGCTGGGGAGGCAGAGACAGGGGGATTCCTAGTCTTCCTGAACAGCCATTCTAACTGAATCTGTGACCAACTTTCAAGATTTTGAGTATCTCCCAAGATCTCAGCAAAAATTTCTCCTTAAGCAAGAACCTTGAATTCTCCAGAAAGTTGACCATCCCAGCACTCAAAACTACTGTCTTAATTATTGTATAGCTCCAGACTCCATAGGCACTACTTAAAATACACACAGGAGGACTTACTCCATCCTGGGTATGCTTTGTGTTTGGAAACAGTTCATATCTGCTGTCTTCTTTGGTTTCCAGGCAAGGCAGTCCCTGTGTTGATGTTTTCTTTCTGTTTTCTCCTCAGATGGAGAGAATGGAAGCTGGGGTACATGAAGCGTGTTCTCTTTAGTTCGGCACTGTGTTTGGCACTGTGTTCGGCACTGTGTTGGGCACTGAAGGCGGCGCTTCCCATATTCTTTTCTAGTTTGAGTCTCTTCTTTCCTTAGCTCAAAATCTCTAGATTATTTCCCAGCACAAATCATACAACTCTAGGTTACAAGACGCTCAAGACAGAAACTCTTAGGGAATTCTCACCTTTAGTGTGCAGCGCCATGCATGCGGTGGCTCCAACAGGAAGTAGAACTTATCAGAAGTTAATTGAAATTCACTTTTGTTAAAGTATATTTGAGGTTAATGCTCGAAATAGACCTTTCTCTGTTTTGGCATTTCTCAAGGTACCCCACAAGGGGGCAACAGGAGTTCTCAGAAGGACCAAACAATGTAGCAGTCTTCCGGATGGTTTGTTAGACATTCCTTATTTCTAAGCAAGTCAGAAAATTGTTTTACCATGAAAATTCAAGTATATTTGCTACAGGTAACTTCATGGAAGTTTTATTTTAGCCCATTAATTTTACCATTTTCTTATTAGAAGTATATATTAAATACTAAGGTTTATATTAAATGTAAGGTTTACACATTTGTTTCTTCCATTTTAGTTTTTGCTGGAATTATCCGATATTTTCTTATGACCATGTCCCTTTAACACTGATAAGCTCTTTGCCCCTTTAGGCACGATGAGCCACACGTAGGACTCAGTGTGTCTCGGGCAAACAAACAAACAAACAAAAGCCCTGACAGGTAAGATCACAATTGTGTTGATTTAAGCTTGGGAGCTCCCTCCTTTAAGGGAAAGGCCACTGTAGCATGGGATCTCCTTGGCGTCCAGGTTACGGAAAAGCTGTCTTTGAGTAATCACTCAAGCACTTGTAGGATGCAGAACAAAGAATGAGTGACTGAGTCGGCCATAGCTCTACAGGCAAAGCAGAAGAGGAAAATGGCAGACTCTGAGTCCAGTGCCCGTTTCTGGAAACCATGACTACAGCCATGTCTAAAAGATGGAGGTCAAGAGTCCACAGGATTGCAATTGTGAATGGCTTAAAAACAATGCTTATTTTCTTTGCACCTATAAAAAAGTGAGACTATTTTTGTTGTGGTGATTTTTTTTGTTTATTTTATTCCCTACCAAGAAAGTCTTCCCACGGACTTACCTTTAACAAGGACTTTCTGAGAGTCTTTTTTCCTCTGTTACATACTGCACTTTGCTGAATTGTGACCGAGTCCCTGAAATACATGGATACCCATAGACCCTCTGTCACACTGATTTTACTGGATAATAAAGTCACCTGAAAATTACAAAAGACATGAAGAAGCCCCAGTGGCTCCTTCCAGAATCAAGCAGCACCTGTTAACATTTCCTGAGCACCTCTGCATGTTGGGCAGTGCCCTTACCACGTGACACTTACTTTTTTAAGCAACCCAGCATCCAGCAGGATAAGTGGCCTTTTCCTCATCCTGACAGATGAAGGAAGGCATATCCTCTAAGCTCAGCACCAAGGCTAGAGCTCTGTCACCAAGGCTTCTGACTCTGTGGTTCTAACTCCAGAGCTTGTAACCACTGTGCAATCCTGCTTTCTATTTAAAACTCTGTTTGGAAAGTATTTTTTCAAACAGTGCATCTGTTTTTGAAGTTTTTTGAAACTTATCTGTTGTCATCAAATCCAGGTAGACTTGAGCTGGCTAAGAGAACTCGGAAGGCTAAGAGAAAGACTGACCAGAAAGGCCCCAAGTCAAAAAACAGAAACAATAGCATTATGGTGTTCTGAGAAAAGGCTGAAAACAGCCTTCCTTTCTGGGATTCTGACCATTAAGCTAGGTGAGTGATGAATATGGATTATTTTCTCTTTGCCATGTAGAACTCACCAAGCAGGGATAGCTCTCTGATATATGTTAAAGGCACCAGTTTTGTTGGTTTGTTTGTTGTTTTTATTTTGAGACCAGGTATTACTATGTAGCCATGGCTGGCCTGGAACTTGTTATGTAGACCAGGCTGCCCTTGAACTCATCGGCCTTGTTCTTCTGCCAGAGTGCTGGGATTAAGGATGTGTGCCATTACATCAAAAGCCCTGGCTTTAACCTTGCTGAGTTTCCATGTTTGTAATCAACGATATTATCATAGGAGAGAAGTGGAAGGAACCCACAGGGATTAGCAAGGGGAAGGATGTTTGGCTTTAAAAGGTAACAGATTTGTCCCACCACCAGCCCCAAGTATGTTCAAAACCTGGAATCTGCCCACAACAGCAACATGGACTAAGTTGGATTCTCATCTTTATCTCTGAAGGCCACAGCAGCATTTATAAGCAAATGTCTTTTAGCAGCTGTTTCTCCTTCCTCAGCATTCAAACAATTCAGAGAGCATAATAACATACAGTATCAAGATTCTCTGTGAATTTTTCATCTTTATGCAGCTTTATTTTTTTTAAAGATTTATTTATTTATTATGTATACAATGTTTTGCCTGCATGTATGTCTGCCGACCAGAAGAGGGCACTAGATCTCATTACAGATGGTTGTGAGCCACCATGTGGTTGCTGGGAATTGAACTCAGAACCTCTGGAAGAGCAGCCAGTGCTCTTAACCTCTGAGCCATCTCTCCAGCCCCCTATGCAGCTTTATTTTAAACTCTATTTCTTTTATTTTTACTTTTCACTTTTGGCTTTTTGAGACAGGTTCTCTGTGTACCTTTATCCTGGAACTCCCTCTGTAGACCAGGCTATCCTTGAACACACAGAGATCTGCCTGTCTCTGTCTCTCCAGTGCTGGAATTAAAGGTGTGTGCTACAACACCTTGAACTCACAGAGATCTGTCTGTCTCTGCCTCCCAGGCATTGGGATTAAAGGTGTGTTACCATACCTTGAAGTCACAGAGGTCAATCCCTCCCAAGTGTTGGGATTAAAGGTGTGTACCACCACACCCAACTACTCTCTTTCTTTCTTTTTTACTTTAAGAACTTTAACCTTTAGCCTGCATATATTTTTAACACACTGTAAACCATTTAGAGGTTTTCTTTGTCTTTGAATCTCTCTTTTACTGTATATCTCTTTTTCTGACCACGTGAGTCTTTAATTTACCAAGCAATATGGGTAGGATTAAAGCCGTGGCTTTGACGGCTGGATCCAGCCCATTCCTTAGCTTTCTGCGATTC
>PVIU01015711.1:0-47338 GCA_004026605.1 Ondatra zibethicus
AGCTAGGGCAGTTTGCACACTGGTGGACAGAAGGTAGCTAGGGCAGTTTGCACACTGGTGCACAGAAGGTAGCTAGGGCAGTTTGCACACTGGTGCACAGAAAGTAGCTAGGGCAGTTTGCACACTGGTGCACAGAAGGTAGCTAGGGCAGTTTGCACACTGGTGCACAGAAGGTAGCTAGGGCAGTTTGCACACTGGTGGGCAGAAGGTAGCTAGGGCAGTTTGCATACTGGTGGACAGAAAGCAGAGAAGGAAGAAGGGATGTTGGACTAGACATGACCTTCAAAGGCATAGCTGGAGACCCACTTCCTCCAGCTGGGCCCTACCTCCCCAGAGAGTGTTGCCAGCTCAGGGCCAAGCATAGCACACAAGCCTGTCAGGGATGCCTCACACTGAAACCATAACGCTACTCAGTGCAGCACAGAATTTTCTGAGATGATTCCATGAGTCAAATTTTCAAGTGTGTCAAGTGGGAGTGTAAAGAAGCTCATTCTCATATTTCCCCTGTTGTATCAGCAGCAATGGGAGAAAGACGTAATTCACAAGGCAGATATGGGGAAGAAGCATCTATGCAAAAGGCATGAAAATATTACTTTATAAATATTTCAAAATGAATAGTGCATAGAACAGCTATATTGGAACTTATAATCTTTCAGCTCAAGAAAATTTAATGAGGGGATAGTAGAACGCAGACAAGATGAATGGGGGGTTATTGGCATTAAAGGGTTAAACTGGGATAAGAAAGAGGACGGGGGAGTAGCCAAAACTAAGACTATATGAAGACTCCTTGTAGAAATCCACTCATGTGAGTGCCTGGCTGCTCCACTGTGGATGAGCCAGGCATAGCAAACATCCCAGCCGAGGCTCAGGAACACCACAGAGAGCCAGAAGACATGGTGTAGATGACAGATGGGGAGGAGACTTCTGGGAACGGCATGGCTGCTGTACACATCAACGCAGCAGCTGTGGGCATCTGCACAAGGTCAAGCCAGTCGCAATCCCAGCACGGATGTGGGAGGAGCCCCAGGGCCCATCCCTGGAAGAGAAGCTAGTGGCCGTTGGAGCAGGCAGAGCCGTGTTTCTTGAGGGTGTAGCTATTGGTAGGTTGCCCATGCTTCAGTGGGTGGCCCCACAGCCATGTGCTGACTCAGGACATGTGTAGAGTGGGACGGGTGCTGGGCCGAGCACCAGTGGGAGCTGGAGGAAGGTGGGGTGGATGGTTACACTCAAACACATTGTATAAAAGTGTGAAAGTTTCAAATATAGGTAAAAACTATTATTAAAAATATTTCGGTATCTGCTTGGACTGTCAGGAATTGAGTCAGGTGGTTTGAGGACAGGGAAGCAGAGGAGGTAGGTAAATTTCCATCCTGTGTCTTTTCATTTCTAGATAGCATCCGCTATCTGTTGTTTTACCCCAAGACTGGCACTTTAAAGAATGCATACACATGATTATATAGAGAAATAACATTCATCTAAAGTGTACAATGAGATTTTTTAGTATGTTCAGAGCTATGCAAACCATTGATTTTGAAGACTTTCAAAATCTTCCTCTTCCGGGGCTGGAGAGATGGCTCAGTGGTTAAGAGCACTGACTGCTCTTCCAGAGGACCCGGGTTCAATTCCCAGCACCCACATAGCAGCTCACAACTGTCTGTAACTCCTGTTCCAGGGGATCTGACAACTTCACACCAATGCACATAAAACAAAGTAAATCATAATAAAAAAAAAATCTTCCTCTTCCAAAACAAGAACAAAAACAAAAACAAACAAACAAAAAGAAAACAGCCATTGGCAGTCATGCTTCAGGTCTCTGAGTTCTCTTCCCAGACTCAAGCAGCCGTTTAGCTACAGTCTCTCTCTGTAGAGTTGTCCCTCTTAAGTACTTCACCTAAAAGGAATTATACAAAATGTAGCTTTTGTCTACAGCTTATTTTTACTTAGCACAATGTTTTCAAGACTTACCCATATCATAAATATTCTATTTCTTTGCTACAAAATCATATTTCACTATACGGACATGGCATATTTCATTCATCCATGTGCCAGCTGGTGGGCATTTGAGTGGCTTGTATGAATAATGCTTTGATGAATGCTTGTGTGTGAGACTTGGGGGAAGGATGGGAGATAGGTGTGACTGTAACGTGCCTGCTCCCCAAGCACGAGAACGTACGTTTTGATTCCCTGATGCAAAAAGACAGCAAATGCTTGTAACCCATCTCTTGGGACTGGAGACAGAGACAAGCAGATCACAGAATCAGGCCACTTGGTGAGCTCCAGGCTCAGAGAGAGTCCCTGTCTCAAAAACTGCAGTGGAGAGAGACAGACACCTGATGTCTGCTCCTGGTCTCCGTAGGCACACACAGACAGACATGGAGGACTCTGCATAGATATGGGCACATTTTCATTTTACATTATACTCCTGGAAATGAGTTACTGGGTCACATGATAACTATATATTTAAGTTTTGAAAAACTGCTAGTTTTCAATGTGGCCAATAACAGTTTTCATTCCCAGTTACGATGTCCGAGCATTCCAACTGACTTACAATGTTGCTAACATTGTCTTCTTTATTATAGCTTGTTGGGTTGGATAAATGGAAAGCTGCATCTAACTTAGGCTTTTATTTGCTATTATCTAATGATTAACGCTATCTATATTTTTATGTTTTTTTGGCTATGATACTTATACATATTTCTTTAGGAGGATGTCTATTCAAAATCATCACTTGTGTTTAAATTAGGTTGTATTTTGTTACTAGGTAGTAGGTATTCTACGCAGTCTGAACAGATGGAAGTCATTTATCAACCACATGTCTCTGTCTGTCTGTATCTCTCTCTCTGCATGTGTGTTTATGTGTATGTCTGAACCACCACACTTATTACTTATGATACTTTCTTTGCCCACTAGGATGACAAACAACAAAAACTGATGAAGCCAAATCACTTTTCTGCCGCCTGCCCCTTCAGTGTCCCCCTAAGAAAGCCGAGGTTGACAAAAGCCACAGACTTGTGTCTTTCTAAGGCTTTCTTATTGCTCGTTGATTTTGTTAGCTTTAGCTATTCATTCGGACCTATGATGCGTATCAGTCCAACCGTGTGCATAACATGAGGCAGGCAGCCATCCTCAGAGAACTGCATATGGCTCGCCAGCAGTTCTGTTTGCTGAAAAACTGTTCATTTCAGACCCAGCTGCCTCTTTAGGGAATCAGGCCATAGCCCCTGCAGCTGACAGGCTCCTGCTGTGAAGATGGGAACACAGACCAGAGCTAGGAGCAAACCCAGTTCCAGCCCCTCCCCCAGAGCTTCAAGATAAAATTGTGCTCCTGCTCTCTACCTGGCTCATTCAGCCTGACGAGACCAGACTAAATTACAGGACAGGGGGCATCAGCCCTTTGCTGGCGCTTTCTCTCAGAGTTCTCTCTCCTTCAGCCTTCCTTCACCCCCATGGTGCCCATGGTGATCATTTCTCTTTCTCTTTCCCTTAGTGATTTCTCCTAATGAAGCTCCTCTCCAGGTTTCTGAGGAGAGGCCATTCTCTCTCCTTTGCAGGCTGCTGTGTTGTGTTTGGTATATATTCATATGAATTCTCCTTTATAGGCTGCTGTTGTGTTTGGTATATATTCATATGAATTCTTGTTCTCATTCATCTCCCCTTCCCCTCCACTTTCCACCTAAGGCTCCACCATGCCCATCCCACTATGGTCACAAAGCTTGCTCTCTCCTAATAAAGCTCATGCTACAGGATAATTCTGTTAGCTTCTTCCTCTGCAAACCTGCTCCTGCATATGATTTAAGCTGCCACATTGAGGTATCTTGTCATCCTTCTGGTAAACCACTAGACCATAAAAGTGGGCATTTCTTTCTAGACCGTCAGAGTCTGCTGGGCTATGTTGACTCTTCATATGCCAGTGTCAGTCTTGATCATGATTGTTTTAATGTAGTAGGTTTTGAAAGCATGAGTGAATCCTTCAAATATAGTTCTCACCCCCCCCCCAGATTAATACTTTTCCTTATTTAGAAATTTTTAGATATTATTTCTTCAAAGATGATTTTTCTATTTTTGCCTCCTCTAATTCTGTATTCCATTCACATATCTGTCAGCACACTTCCTGACAAACATCCCCCATTTTCCAGACAGTCTCTCAGTTTTCATCTTCACTCTCTTTCCTCTCTGTGCTCCGGGCAGCACTGGCTAACTGACCTGCCTTCATGCTTGCAGATTCTTCTTTAATTTTAAATCTATGTTGAGACCCTTTAGTAAGATTTCATTTTGGTCATTATACTTTGCAACTCCAGACACATATATGTATAGGTGTATGTGTAAAAATTTGTATCTCTATTGATAATTCTATTTGCCCTTATACATACCTTCATTTTGTGTGTCTGCGGGTGTGTGTGTGTGTGTGTGTGTGTGTGTGTGTGTGTGTGTGTGCATGCACATGCACGGTTTTTCTAGACAATGTTTCTCTGTGTATCCCTGGCTGTTCTGGAACTTACTCTGTAGACCAGCTGGCCTCAAACTCAGATATCAGCCTGCCTCTGCCTCCTGAGTGCTGGGATTGAATGCGTGCACTGCCATCACCCCCTGTCCTGTTTAAAGCATGACTTCTAGCTGGGCACAGTAATGCATGCCTATAATTCTAAGCACTTGGGCCGAGGCAAGATCACCGTGGTACTATTAAGACCACCACAGTCTACATAATGAATTCCAGGCCTGTTAGGTCTGCACAGCAAACCTTTTATCTTGAAAAACAGCATGGTTTCTTTCAGTTCCTTGAACATATTTATGACAGCTTCTTTGGTCATTGTTAAGTCTAGCATTTGGGTCTTTTCACAAGCGGTAACAGCTGCATACTTCTAAAACACGAGCCACACTTTATTCTTTGCAAAGTGTTTGATTTTTATGGAACACTTGACTTTCACTAGTTCTTTCTGTCCCGTCTCTGGGGTTGTTTGTTCTTATTTATTCAGTGACTTGGCTATTATTTCAGGGAAATCTTTGTCCCAATGTTAAGCTCTGAAGTTACTCTGCAGAGGGCATTCTCAGCCACACTAATCCTGCATCTGCCATCGGAGTTGGGAGTAGGGAAAGGGGGAGCAAGTCACATCCCAAGTTCCATACCTCCATGATCTGATAGATTTTCTTGACTAAATATTTATTTGTTTGCTGTATGTCCTCTATGTCCTCTGGACACTCTCTAGAGTCGTCAAGTGGTTTCTTTCCCTTTAAATAATTTTCACCAGCTAATGTTACTTTACCAGGGAGCATGTTTGAAGAATCTCTCTACAGCACGACTCCAGAACTGGACCTCTGGAATTTGCATTTGGCGTTTTAGCACAGAGAAAAGCAAGTTCAAGTCAGGTTGGGATCCAGAGAAAAGAAATAACTTGGATGCAAGCAAAAAGAACCCCCAGGTCACGGTTACTTACCGCCTGGGGATTTTGTGGTCCAGCGCACTCTGGAGCTGAACCACTCTTGGCTGCACTAGCAGTGTCAGAGCTGTGAGCAGTGATGGATGACAGCTGAGCACCACTTTGAGACGAGCCATATCACAGCTGGGCTGTTCTGACCAGAGAACACAGAAGGCAGGGAGAAGGCCCACGCAGGCTGGGGTGGTAACCAAAGACAAAATGTGGGCTCCAGAAAGAATGTAAAACTAGGGGAGGGTGGCAGACAGAAACAGGAAACAAAGCAGGCTTCAGAGAACAGGCAAAAGTTGGGTGGGATGGTGACGGGAGCAGGAGGCAGGCTCCAGGGAAAATGCAAAACTGAGGTGGGGTGGAGAGATCCTCAGGTTCAGAGCAGAGTCTTGGGACAGACCAGGGGGCTACATTTCAGGCACGTGTTATTGTGAAACAGTCAGCTGCCTACTCAAGAATGTAAGGCAGTCAAATGGCTGCAGTCTATGAACCCACAAAAGAGGAAGATTCTGTCGCCAAATCACAGCTACAAATAAGAACATGGAAAACAGCCAAATGCTAGCCAAGTTACCTTTTTTTCCTTTTTCTTTTTCTTTATTTATTTTGAGACAGGGTTTTTCTGTGTAGCCCTGGCTATCCTAGAACTTGCTCTGTAGACCAGGCTGGCCTTGAACTCACAATGATCCCCTTGCTTCTGTCTCCAGAGCTGGGGTTAAGGTGTGAACCACCTGGCACTATTTTCTAAACATGGAAATTAAATCTGTAAAAGAAACCTAACAACCAAATATTAGCTTAGGCTACTTATAAAAATGTAAAAAAAAAACCCAAAAAACCCAACAAATTAAGGTATTGCTTTAAAATGTTTGGGTATATTTAAATGTTTGTTGTCATGTTGCTGAGTGGTAAGCATGTTACACATGGTAAGTGTGTTACACATGGTGAGCATGTCACAGCAGTAAGCGTGTTACACACGGTAAGTGTGTTACACATGGTAAGTGTGTTACACATGGTGAGCATGTCACAGCAGTAAGCGTGTTACACATGGTAAGCGTGTTACACATGGTAAGCATGCCACACATGGTAAGCATGTTACACATGGTAAGTGTGTTACATAGTACAACTGAGTTATTTTAAGTGTAGAAACACACAAAAGAGGATCTGGAAAGACAAACAGCAAAGACACCTGCCAGAGCATTTTACAGTTGACGGGCTCTTAGCATACATTATTCTGGGCAATGTTTACCAAGAGTCTATAAAGAGAGCACCATTTGCATATGCATATTCAAATAATGAATCTGACACAAGAAGAAGCAATGTCATTACTGGAAAGGGTCAACTTGAGACGCAAATCTCCATCAGCTTTCCTGAGGGTGGTGGCATTAGTTTATGACAGTGTCTGTCCTCCTGCTAACCAACAGCCAACATCACTGAACAGGGAGACAGTCAGGCTTACTTTAATAATCAATTATTGCTTTTCTGTGATTTTCTACTTCTAAAACTACTGATTTTTAATCTTTGCATTAGAGTGTTTGCCTGCATGTATGTATGTGTACTGCATACATGTCTGGTATCTACAGAGACCAGAAGAGATAGCAGATCCCCTGGAAACAAACCTGGGTCTTCTGCAAAATCAGTAAGTGCTCTTACCAACTGAACTCTCTCGACATCCCCATTTCTCAGTGTTTTTCTGATTTTCTACAATGAACACTTATTATTTGATAAATTCAAATTTATTTTTAAACAGACTTAGAACAATCAAACACATTCCACATGGAAATACATATATCCAAATTTTTATCTTAATTGTTGCAATAAAAAAATTAGACTCAGCTGGATATGGTGGTTCATGTCTATAATCCCAGAACTTGGGAAGCTGAGTCAGGAGGAAGGGTGCAAGTCTGAGGCTGGCTAATGATGCAAGGTGTGTTTCAGGCAGTCTGAGGCAAACAGTGGAGCCTTATCTCAAAAAGATAAAGCAAGGGGGCAGGGAAGGAGGGAAAAAGGAAGGAAAGAAAAGAAAAAGGAAGAAAAGAAAGAGAGACAGAGAGATAAAGAGAGAAAGGAAGAAAGAGAAAGAAAGAAGAAAAAGAAAGACTCATGTCTTTTAACATAAAAATCTCAGTGGTTTGCAAATGTTTGCAATGTAAACATGCTATCATTTGCTTGTCTTGTGAAAAAAAAACCTGGACTCTATGCTTCATACCAAAACTACAGGAAATTTAATGATCTGAATTACACTTATAACAAAATACAGGGGAACTGACCGGGAGGAGAGTTAGGGAGACTGGAAAAGCTCACCGCCTCGGCCTTTTCTGTGATGCTGTTGGGAAGTAAGCACTGGGGAAGAACAAGGGAGACGAGGTGTGTGTGGAGGGGCATCTGGGGCCTGAGCGCTTGCGGCTTCTAGTCCTGTGCATTGGATTGTCTTACTGCAGCATGCTGAGTCAGCATGCCCAGTCTTACCCTGTGATCAGGTATGGCCACAACTGAAAGTGTAAGGAGCCATTAACTATTTATTGTTTACATCATGGAAAACTTTCTCTCAGTGATGGTCTCTGAAACTGGATTAGTTTCCATTTTACTGAGAGAGGACTCATCCTAGGTGACTTTAGATAGAATCTTCCTAACACTGATTTTTAAAAAAAAAAATAATTTTGTTTATTTTACATCCTGGCTGCAGTTTACCCTCCTTCTCTCCTTCCAGTCCCCCACCTCACTCCTGTTGCAAGGGGTGGCCGCTTGTTCGTCCTGGCTGCCCAGAACCGAAATAATCACACAGAAACTGTATTAATTAAATCACTGCTTGACCCATTAGCTCTAGCTTCTTATTGGCTAACTCTTACATCTGAATTTAACCCATTTCTATTAATCTGTGTATCACCACAAGCCTGTGGCTTACTGGGCAAATTCCCAGCATCTGTCTTAGATAGCTCCATGGCTTCTCACTTACTCTGCCCTTCTTTCTCCCAGCATTCAGTCCAGTTCTCCCCGCCTACCTAAGTTCTGCCCTATCAACAGGCCAAGGCAGTTTCTTTATTCATTAATAGTAATCACAGCACACATAGGGGACTCCCACAACACACTCCCCTGTGTTCTCACCCCCAAATCCACTCCTCCTCCTTTTCTGTTTAGGAAAGGTCTGGTCTCCCATGAGTATCAACAAACATGGCATATCAAGTTGCAGTAAGACTTAGCACCTCCCTATGTATTAAGGCTGGGCAAGGTGACCCAGTGTGGAGAGTAGGGCCCCCAAAGCCAGAAAAAGAATCAGAGAGAGACAGCCACTGTTCCCACTGCCCAACACTGATTTTTAATTTGGCTTTCAAAAAAATATGGGGAACAGGGAATGAATCAAATGCTAGTTTGGGTGAGCAAACTGCTGAGGAGTCTAGGAGCTGGGCAAATGCAGAGGACAGTGAGGGAGCTGCAAGTGCAGGCAGGTGCAGTGTACTATGCACTGTTCTCTGCCTCTCCTGATTACCAAGGAGATGGCATGGATTGTAGTAACCAGGCAACAAATGATGCTCACATCCCATCTTCCTTGGCCCACTTACAGGGACACGGCTTGCAATGGAAAGCATCAAAGATAAATTAAGGTTCCCTGAATGTGAAGGAACCCAAGAAACAGAGGAAGGGTCTGAACTGCACTGAGACTGGTGGGAAGGAACCGGTGGTTTCCAGTTATTTCTGCACAGGTGTATGTATATCCAGAAACAACTGAAAAGCACCTTACAGCAGGACAACCTTCATATGTAATTTCAAAGGGTGCAAGGTGATCACATTTCAGTGAAGAATGACTCATGAGAAAAGGTGCTGGACGCCTACAGTTGTCACAGGACTCCATCTCATGCTCACCAAAATGGCAAGACAAAATCTACTTGTAACTGCACGGTTAGGGAGATGCAGCACAGAGCAACAGGAACCCTAATATATTGCCATCTGGGATACAGAATTAGAGTTCCTCTAAAACCCAATGTACTTTTGCCCTGTGGCTTTATTCCTTTTTAAGCAGGTAGCAAGAAACACTAAAGGTTATACCCAGAACCAGACTTCTGCAAGGTTATGCAGGTATAGGCCCTTTGTTCATCAGAGCCAATGACTGGAAATAATTGAAACATTTCACCAAGGCAAGTGAATATACAAACTGTGTATAGTCTAATGATAAACTATTGAACAACAATGAAAAGATCAAATAACTGATACACACATGTAGGTCTCAGACACACGCTGATATGTAATTCCACATCCTAATTTCTATGGTGCTGGACATCAGTGTGCAGCCACGGTCAGAGGAAAGGACGCTGGTGTGTCTGTGTGTTCATACTATGTTATTTATTTACTAACCATACTGCTGATTTCTATTTCCCTACAAATGACTTGGAACAGCACTAAATAGGTATTTTAATTTGTATGTTGGATGTTAAGCTTTAAATAAACCTCCGAATCTCAAGGACTAACAAAGACAAATTAGTGACAATGAGCAGCTGTGCAGCTGCCTTGGTGGCCACGGACTGGACTGTCACTGCTTCTCCCTGGGTGACTCCTCTTTCACTGGCCTGGGAAGCTGGAGCTCTTGGTATTTTTAAACAAGAAAAACAAAAGATAGAGAAAAGGACTTCTGGGTAAGATGGCAGACTAGAAGCTGCCGCCATTGACCTGGTAAAGAAAGAGTCAGAATAAGAAAAGATGGACATTCAAGAGAGAGAGGAGCAAACGCAGTGAGGGGGGAGACAAGGACACCACACATTGCTGGTGGGAATATATGCTTTTGCGGCCATCGTGAAAACCACTGTCAGGGGTCTGCAAAAACCTAAAAGCAGAACGTGCATATCATCCACCTACACCACTCCTGGATACGTGGACTAGAAGGACCAAGTCAGCACGCCACAGGGGTACTAGCACACCCATGGTTATTGCCACGCTGCTCACAGCAGCCAGAAAATGGAACCAGCCTAGAGGACTATCAACAGACAAGTTTTTAAAAATCAGGAACATTTAAAAACAATCCAATTTATTCACCCATAAAGCAAAATGAACAATGCATGATGGTGCATGCCTATAACCCCAATTCTTAGGAGGATGCATACAGAGGCTCAGTCGTTCATAATCATCCTTTACTATATAACAAGGTTGGGGCTTGAGCAACGTAAGACCATGGCTCATCAAGAAAAATTAAATCATCATATTTTGCAAGAAATTGATGAAACTAGAAATCATTCTGTTAACAAAATAAGCCAAACTCAGATAAATGCTATATACTTTCATGTTCAAAACCCAGATTTAAATTTATATATGTGTAATGAAAGAATACATGTCATAGCCGGGCAGTGGTGGTAAACACCTTTAATCCCAGCACTTGGGAGGCAGAGGCAGGCGGATCTCTGTGAGTCCGAGGCCAGCCTGGTCTACATAGTGAGTGTCAGGACTATTGCAGAAAAACCCTGTCTTAAAAACAAACCAAAACAAACTAAACAAAAACAAAACAAAAAAGAATACATGTCATGGTAGTGGAGAGACACATCGTAAGGCAGGTAAGGGGGAATAAATGGCAATGAAATACGCCAGCAGGAGGGGCCAGCAGGAGGGACAATGACACTGGGAGAACTGTGGGTGAGGGCGAATCAGACAAAATACAAAGCCATATATGTATGACCATGCATAATGAAACCCTTGGAGCTAACTTAAAAATTATTTTTAAAAAGTCCCAGGGAAGAGGCCTGCTTCTTTCGGAGGGGAGATGGAGGGAGTGGGGATCTGAGGGAGAAGAGAGATGGGGGGATAGACTCGGGGGAGGGGAGGAAGCAGAGACTGCAGTCAGGATGTAGTATATGAGAGAAAAAGGCCCCAGGGAACGGCACATTGTTAGTCCAGCACCAAAGAGTCAACCCTGAAAATACAATACAGACTTCTGTACTGAACAGTTTATATTTGGGACCACATATTTTATATACACATGTGCACTGACAGTGAATGAAGACGTCACAGATATGAAGGCGAGTGAGAGGGTGTATGGTACAGTTGGAGGGAGGAAAGAGAAGGGAGAAACATTGTAATTATAATCTCAAAAAGAAAAGAAACTATCCAGGCCCAGTCATTTCTAAGGAAAAATAAGCATAAGCTAAGTGAAAGAATCACAAGACTCACATATAACACAATCTAGAACTTTCCTACTCTGCATGTTGCCAACGTCTTAAGAGTACACACAGATTTTCACACATGTACTTTTAAAGCATGTGGGGTGGCATGGTGGCACTCTTGCCTACCATGTGCACGTGCGAGGCCTTCATGCCTGAGCTTCCTTCTTCCAGGGATGCCATTCCTGAGCGCCTTCCTACCTGACCACCCTCACTGCACCTTTAGACCTTGGCTCTAGCATCAGCTCCTCTAATGAAGCCACCCTCACTCTTCAGGGCCGCCTCTGACCCAGCACACCAGCAAGAGTTCTTCTAGATCATGCCTGGACCTTGTACTTGTTTCCATTTTGTAATTATAGATAAGTAATTATTCTGTGACACAAGAGTAATTTTCCTTCCAAAAAAATTGAGTTCCCTGAAGGTAGACCTTCTGTCTTAGATACCTTTATCCTCAACAGCTATCCTTAGTGCCTGGACTATAGATACTTGCCTATATATATTTCACCAAATGAAAGGGAGAACTGGGAGCTGAATACTTGGACACTGCAGTACATTACTGGGTGACAGACACCTCTGGTCCAAACCTATAAAGCCACAACTTTGTGTGCATTCTCAGGCACTCCCCACCTATTTGTGGGTGGTCCATTCCCTATGCGCTGTACTAACTCCTGGGCTACCTCAGTCTTTGCTTCTTCTTGTGTGGATTTTTGCCCTTGCTTCTCAAGGATGTGCTTACCAGACTCTTTGCGCCTTTCTGATACGGAGGGAAGCACTCTGGTTGCAGGGAAAGGCATGGTGGTGTGGTACTGAAACACGCAGGCTTTGAAACACAGAAGTCTGTGTGGTATGTGATGTTCACTGAGTTACCTAGTCTTGTGTGCTCGCAGGGAACACAGTACCTAAGCTCACCTTAAAGGTGACACTGTTTAGGTCTTGGCACAAAGCCAACTTTACCCTAAATGGTTCCATGGGTTATTTACAGAGGTTTGAGCAATGAGGGAACAAAGGTTGGTGGGGCATGCAGACACTAACTGGATGGGGAATCCCATGCCAAAAGGAGGAAAGAGTATTACTTGATCCTAGTGAGACCTGGAATCCGAGATGAGGGATCTAGCTAAGACTAGGGCTACAGCCCCTAGGGAAGAGGAAGAAAGATCCCAACATCCCACTTTCTGACTGGCTCCTGGTGCTGTCTATTGATCGAACCAAAAATGGTACCGGGACACAAGTGACACCTGAAGGTGTGGTTTGAAGAGTTGGATCCCTGGAAGAGACCAGGTGACGAGGGTGTGGTTTGCAGAGTTGGGTCCCTGGCAGAGACCAGGTGACACCCGAGGGTGTGGTTTGCAGAGTTGGATCCCTGGAAGAGACCAGGTGACACCTGAGGGTGTGGTTTGCAGAGTTGGGTCCCTGGAAGAGACCAGGCAGAGAGAATGAGAGGGGCTTATGGGGCCACAAACTAACTGGACTAGGATTAAATAAAACCACATCATCAGCACACTTCTCTGAGCGCATGCCATATAGCAAGTGCTCAAGAAACAGCTGTGGTTACTATAACAACTGCCAGATCAATGCACTTCTTGTTCTGACGCCATCTTAGCCCCCTTGATCAGCAGCCACCCAGACATGACCGCAGATGGCGTGGCCTGCATTCTCTGGGCTGCTCAGCCTCACAGCTGTTTTTCCTCACATCAAGGCCTTAATTATCCTGTCTCTGTTCTTCTCAAGCTAAATTAGGCTGTCCAACCTACTCCCATGTGTGCAGTGAGAAAAAAAATTCTGAGCCAAGTTTTTTTTTTGGGGGGGGAGGGAAACTGTCCACTTGGGCACTCAACTCACTTCCGTATGGCCAGCTTTAGCCGCCTCCCCTTCCCTTCCTTTCTAGCAGACCAAGGCAGAATGGCTGTGCCAGCAACTGTTCAGCTGCTGATGCTGCAGCATAAAGCATAGACATCTCTTATGAGAGCCTAAAAACATGTTTTAGAATCCTTCCTGCCTCACTGTTGGGCACCCTGCTGGCTTTCTTCTGCAATGTTGTGCACCGGTCCAAGGTATCGGAGGATCTAACGCTTCCCGCCCTGGGTACAGCCTCTAATCGCCACTTCAACACTCTCTCTCCTCTTCCTCAACTCTCTCGCCATGGTTCCCATTCTTCAAGCATTCTTGCCACAAGGCTGGGCTCTTCGGAGCTGCCACTCAGTTCCTGTCCTTCAAGAAGACAACTTGATTAATCACTGCAAACGACATGAAAATTTTTGGTTCTTTGGCACCTGGTTTGTTGTGAGTGCTTAAGGTCTGAGGCTTCTCAGGGCAGACTGGATTCACTAACTTCCCAGCACAGTGGTAGATCAGTGTTGGGTGGGCTAAGAGCTGCAGATAGTGGCGTGGGGAAAGTTTAAAGGGAATGATCAAGACTCAGCCTTTAGGTAGCAGTATGGTGAATCATGGTGACAAAACCCTTTGAGAGCTGTCAGACACTTTCCAAGAGCAGCGGTGGTTACTCAGGGGGCGTCAACCCTGCACATCTCACATGGTGCACAGCAGGGCACTTCTGAGGGCCAAGGGCTGGGTGTCGACCCTGGTAAAGTTTTACTGGAGAGAGGGGTGTGCTGAAATTGGTGCTTTGGGCCCAACTAACTCATTGAACTGAATCCTTTGGGTCTCTCCCCAGTTTAGGAAGTCATCTCCCTAGGAAGAGGAGGAAGGGTGGGGGCTGCCGAGGGTTAATTTGTACACTGGCACTTCAAGTTCTCTTTCAAATGGTAGTCCTTCACAGCAAATCTTTGTTCACGTTTTTAGGCATCTTGGCTGTGAAGTGCAAAATGAAATGGCTGTTACAAGAACACACAAATTTTCCTGCATCTGATGGCAGTGTCTTCTACTGTATCTAAAGATATATTCTTGCTTCCCTCCATTAGAAGTATGCATAAGCTTTCTGGTTGTACAATTTTAATGTAAAATGAACAAATTTTATCCAACGTTCTGCTGACTCAGAGAAGAAACATAATGCTGCCCTGGAAGAACTGAGTCTATGGACAAAGATCCAAAAGTACTGCAACAACTAGGTGCATAAGTTATAAACCTATATATTGGCTAAAAAGTTCCACCTCCATCATGTGGTTATTAAAATGTGTGCACCGTATGATCATTAGTGGCTAGTACGTAGACTTCAATTACATGAACATCATTCTTGATATATTTACTTTGAGGATTTGTAATATGAGCCTTCTTTAGAAAAGAAATGCTATGCATTACTGAAATTTCATCCAAGGTAAACTGTATTAAGAACTGGACTGGTAAGGTTTGGTGGGATTAAGTTTGGCTTTCAAAGTAAATTAATTCTGTACACAAAAGAAATGACCTTCATACTACAATGTCAATTCCAAGGTCACTGTCTTAAGTCACTTAGCTCTTCTTGGAAATAGCTATGGCACCACACCAATTCAACTTGCAAATCTGAAGAATTCCGGGACAGCAAATGTTATGTAAAAGTTGTAAGCATTCAGCTTAAAAACATACCTTCTGAGACCTTATTTCTATACTCAAGAACAAGGGGGCTAGAGGTATGGCTCAGTGACAGAGCAGCTACCTAACATCCCCACATACTGCAATAAATGCAGAGTTGTCCCGGTGAAAAGTCTGGTCAATACAAAGACGATTCTCCAAACTTCTCACCAGGACAATTTTACATCCTTTGCTTTCAGGGCTGGGGGACTAAAACAGACTCTTCCCATTAAGGTTATGAAGGTCAGTCAAACTCACCTGCACTTGCATTTGGAACGGTGAAGCTGAACCTGAACCAAATGGTATTATTCCTGAGAAACCATCCACTTAAAATCAGCTTAGGAGTGTGGGCTAAAAATGTCAATAGAAAATAGACAAAGTTTCAGAATGACTTCAACAATTAAGCAGTCTATCCTTACAGTGGGATGACTACTCATCAAATAAAGAACATCCCATGAAACAGTAAACACAAAATAATCTTTAAAAAAAAGTTACACTAAAGAGTATACAACTTCATCTACATGAAGTCCTAAGAATGTGTCACTGTCCTGTTTTCACAGGGCAGAAGTTCGTGTGTGGAACAGTTAACTAGAACGGAACATGAAGTCACTTTCTGGAACAATGGGAACGTTCCTTTTAGTGGATATTGACCCCCAAATCTCACATTATAAATGTAAAGCCTTTTAATTTTATTGACTATAAATTATAACTGGACTTATATTAAAATGCTATTTATTTATTGGCTCCTAAAGTTGAATACACCTACTACCCACAGAAAGCATACAGCGAATGCTAGCTACTACTATTAAAAACCCACGAAGGCCTCTCAGAAGCAAATATAAAGCTTTAATTTGCTGTGGGCATTTCTCTAACCAAAGACAGCATTCAAGCCAAGTATCACATCACCGTTCCTTTTAACTAGTTCAGGGCATTTAACATGGAACATGAAGCACTGACTAAATATCAATACAGAAACTGAATACATAGAAGAAAATTTAAATGAATCCATGGAAATTTACACAAGCTGACTTTACTTCTAGACATCATGTCACGAGTTACAAAATCACAACTGCTTTTAAATAACAGCATCAAAAGATTTTTGAATACCCCGTTATCTTCATTTCCACATTGCGTTTTCATTTTTATACAAGCAGGCTGGCTTTCACACTGCAGACAACACTTCTTGGGTAATAAGGCTTGCTTTTTTTTCCATGGGCACAGAAAGCAAAATTTATATTCACTGTTATTATACTGAGACATTAACATAGACCTCTCCAGTAGTGGTATTTAAAAGTAATTCCAAACCATACTAAAAACGGGGTTTCATGGTGTGTATTTTTCATCCTAAGATAATGTCTCTAAAACACTTAGAGTAATAGTCTTTCTCCCTCCAAAATAAAGTGGCATTTAAAAAGTTGACTTTAAAAAACAAAATCAAAAAGTACTTCAGAAAACAAATCCTAAGATGTTCTGAGCTATAATCTTCCTGGGTCTACTTTCATTCGGAACAAATTTCGCAGCCAATATTGCTATACATTGATTTAAGAATCACAATACGGAGTCCTTGAACATGTACTTCAAAGCCTACAGAATTCTGAAAGGACTCCTATATTCCCAACTAATTATACAACAGAGACTAATCATGTTTTGAATTAAAAAATCTATGTGAATTTTAAACAAAGTTATAGCTATTTTTAATAGTGAATAAGTGATAAAAATATATGCACAGCTGTACATAGATTACCATTAAATGCAGGAACAAAAGTAACATTTGATGCATATTAAACTCTTAAAAAGCCTACTTGAATATATTTTTCATTTACTTTGATACAGTATTAGAAAGGACTGCATATAATTATGGACACCGCTGCAAATACTTGATGTGACTAAGTGTTCTGTATCAGGCATGCACAGGTCACTATTTAAAAGTTTCTTATGTATATCTCTTAACACATATATAACAAGCTACAGTATACTTAAAGCATTTAATAACTTTAATCCAAATTATTTTAATTGACCTAAGTGGGGACAAACAAAAAACTCCTCAATAAATACAATATTAAAATCTTACTACTCAAGCTGATATTTAAACTTATTACGTTATCTTTAAATTCCATGAGAATTCCTATCACAAATAAAGATGTATGGCCCACTAGACACACAGTTTGCCAAGACTTCAGGGACTACAGAACAGTGAAATGCTGGTAGCCACAGGTGACAAGAATTAAACATAGCAGTCTCTTTTAATTTTGGGTATCTTTATTTCAGACTAAATAAAGCTTTTCATGAATACAAACTGAAAAAAAACACATTTTCCCTTTATTTAACATTCACTAGAAGGATAAATAAAACTAAGAACCTTTATTGTCTCTCAGTTACACCGAGGACATGGTGGGTGAGGAAAGACGGGCAGCTCAGAGTTCCTTCCATTGGGAAACCTACTCTCTGCACAATCACAGAAGCTTACAAACTCAATTTTCAGGTTCATGGTCATTTATGGCTTAAAGTACTGGACCTGAAAAATACTTCAGGCTGAAATAAATGTTTGTGAATAATACATGGACTATTTTTTTAAAAATCATGTAGTAAATACTCTCATGTACATTAGAATCCTTATGATGATAGTTTGCAGATGGGGACGGTATTTTTGCCTTTACTAACACTCCCAGAAAGATCCTTGCTTTTGATCTGCTCAAGATATTATCTGCCAATCTTCACATTCTCAGGAGTAAGTCACTGTTACCAGACACCTGCAGTAAGGAGCCAAGCTGCCTCAAGAGCAGGTAGCATGAGGGCCACCAGGACAGACAGACACTCGGGACAGTCTGCTGCGGTCAGCTGGAGCACTGGACTAGCTAGAGAGGCAGCTGTGACGTGTTTAGGATCACCCCCTGGAATATTACTGTATCGGTTTCTTTCCAAAGTCAGTCTGCCCTCCGCACTGGAGAACTACCAGGGGAGCATGACTCAGTGCTCCTGGTTCTGATATGCTCCGACAACATGAGAATTGAACTGAACGACAATGATTGTGATGTCATCTCTATACATCCGAGCAAGTTCCTCTGGAAGACTAAGCATCTTAGAGAGTCGCTCATGGTCGACAGCTCCAAACTCATTGTTGCCCACAGCATGGCGAATGAGATGGGTTGCTGCATTCTGATCCTCAAAGACCGATGACATTTTTGCTCTCCTTTCTGTCAGCAGGCCATGCATCTGTCCCAGAGTCACCTTGTACCCACCAACAGCTATTGGCTGTTGGTGATGCATACCAGTTAAGTACTCGCCCACAATCCTAACCACATCCTGTCTATGCATGGTCTCCCACAACCCATCGGTTGCCAACACCAGGAATTTATCCTGTGGCCTTAACCGGTGATAAGTCACCTCTGGCTCAGCAGTGAGATAAGGAGGTGTATGATAGTTGGGAGGGATAAACTTGGTATATTCATTGTCATTCAACTGGTCTGGGCCAGACTCTATCACTCTCTTCTGAAGGTCAATGCTCCATTTGAACTTTACGTCTCCAAAAGCCCTAAAAGGCATCAGCAAGCCAAGCAGGCGGTCCTGCTTCACCACACTCTTGGCCTCGTTCTTCGGGTGCTCCAGTTTCAGACGCTCTAACTCTCTTTCATTCTGAGCATTGTGGTCATTAGACAGTGTGACTGCAGACCATGAGCCATCTTCTTCTTGCACACCCAGCATGGCTCTACTGTCTCCAGTGTTAGCCACATGGAGGTCAACACCGTCCACATGGGCCACACAAGCAGTAGCCCCAGAAAATGCCACCCGAAGCACCAGGTAATTGAGAAAAGAATTAGGATCACCGACTTGAGCCTCCAATGAGATGTCATTATCAAGTCTCTTGAAAGCATTAATTAAAGCCTCTTTAACATCAATATCAGCTGACTCTCCAGTGTTGAGGTCTATAAGCTCTTGCCAGTAAGTCCTCAAGCTGTTGAAATACAGTTTGGACGCTTCCTTACTGAAGTAGTCATTGGGGTGCTTATGCCACTGGAGGATGGGCAGCAGGGCCCGGCCACTCTCCACTGCATTTTCAATCTCCAGCAAAGTCTCATGGGGTAACAAGGAAACAGCGATATAATAGAAGAGTCTCTCACTGACTGCCTGGGAACAAGCACAGCCCGCATGACCATCAAAGACTCCCAAAAGCATCCCTCTGGTCTGCAAGCAGGTGGCTGCACTTCTCCGGTCCTCAATGGGTGCATTTGCAGGCAGCTGATTGCTGTCGAATCCAAGAACGGAACTGACATTTTTGCCATCAAATTCTGGAACTTTGAAACTGTATTCATTAGCTTTAAGGATGCTGTTGACTTGTGGAGGTGTGAGGTAAAATTTCTGAGGTGTTGAGGCATATCTCCTTCCTTGAGTGTACTGCCACCAGTTCTCCCTCGGCCTACTAAAGGTAGCATATGCTGGATGGGGCGTGTACCTCAGGCGATTCTGAGGAATGCACGGTGGGGAGCAGCAGAGATGTTTGTGGTGGCAGTAACAGGCAGTGCCATAGATTCTGCTCAATTCACAGTTACGGAGGAGAGGGAAAAACAGTTGCGTTGGTGCTGGCATGGCATCAGAGAACAGTGGTAGGCTGGATGTTCTGACTGGGATTCCTAGAGAGCAATTAAGACAGATACACACACAGAAAAGTTACACTCCAGATTATCTGACAAGCTTTGCTTTATAGAAAATACTAAGGGAATGTACATGAAAATCCGTATGCTAGGTAATCTATACAAGGTGTTTCATGGTAATTACAATTCTCAGCCATTCATGAAGTCACGTCTGAACTATATTTCTCTTTTCTCTTTCCTTTGTATTTCTTTGTGCAGTACAAACTGCTCGGCATATGCATGTATCTGGCTGGAGAGAGCCGAGCAGGAAGTTATGTAACACTGTGCCGCAGCAGTCTACCTGCCCAGCCACTCTTCTCCATCGCTACGCTTTTTACAAAGGGGCCTTAGATCTCCCATTTACACAGTTATGAAGATCTATTCCTTACCCTGTGGTCAATTGTTGGCATTTGACAACACATGGATGGCTGAAAGTATTAATATATCCTTAACAAGTGCATGTTTATACATTATTGGTAAATGACACACATATACCACTGTATTGAAACAATGTTCATTTCACCTTATAGAAAACATTTTCGACATAATGAAACAGAAATCCAGTGGAAGGTCCTGCAAAGCTTCTTCTCTACACCACTGTGCCAGTTTAGCGAGCTAGAGAGAGTCTGCTCTTCACCAGCTGACCCTGGCAACAGCACTCCATCTCTCTGGGGCTCTCCCCGCTGAACTTTAGATGAACACATGGAAGCAGATACTCTAAACTCTTTAAGGTTCATGCTTTTATGTTTAATGCATTGAGGCTTTGAAATCAAATGCAGTCTTTTTTGATTCATTGCTGAATTTTGCTGTGCCGCTCATGATAAAACAAAAAATAATTCAAGGATTCTTTGCTACAAACCTGGTTTTGGTAACATGTGATGTCATTTCAGAATTTAATTAACCTGCCACTATCGTTTCTTGCTTAGCAGTCATAAAAGCAAGCTACAGAGCTACTATTTCATCTACTAGAGATTCCCATTTACTCCTTGGGAACGGTTTCTCTTTCAGCTAAAAATGGATATCTACTTGTCATGGGGAAGCAACAAAGAACTATAAATTAAACCCAAGGTTTGGATTAGAACAGTATAGCATTTGAATACTCTGAAGATATTATTTTATAGTAGGAATTATCTAGAAAGCTTAAGTGAACATATATTTCAAATAATGTATACAAGAAAAAATCTTCAGTAATGTATTTTCTCTGAATTCCTAAGATATCATCTCAAGTAGTCACTTAAAGTACAAGAAATAAGACTTTAGAACCGCTTTAAATAAATTTAAAAAAATGAAACAAATCTTAGTATCAACTACTATTTCCAAAAGCTGAATCTACTAAAAAGAATTGAAGAATCACAGTGTTAAGCAATTTACATGTACTTTTTGGTGGGTACTAAGGAAGTAAAAAGTGAAAATGAGGGAAGAGATAAAACCACACACTGAAAACTCAGGTTTGCATCTGCTTCTGTAGACTGCACCGAGCACACCGCTGGACAGAATGTCTTGTAAACAGTAAAGTGCTGACTCTCAAGAAGAGACTTGCTCTAAATACAAAGACAGAAGTGCACAGTGGAGAAGCCTAGACTTTTTGGAGTTAGATTCCAAAGGTAAGCCTTCTGAACTGAGAAAAGGAATCCTAACAACAAGGACTTACTGGGACGAACCACCTAGACAGCAACAATTCAAACTCAACACCTGAAAGTCATCCAAAGGTTAAGGATGCCGAACTCTGCCAGGATATGTGTGCAGTGGTACCATGCCACGGTGGCTTATAATAATAAACCGTATCTCTTTTTTTAGTTTATGATGCAATGTAAATTTTCTTCAGAATCTAAGTTTGTATTACTTTAAGACAAGGTGAGTGTGGGAGGGACAAATACCAGCTTAAGTAGCTTCTGCTCAAGGGATCCCTCGCCTAGGGAGCCTTCCTTCCCTTTCCTTAATGTTCTGACAGTTTTTAAAGGCGAATAGAAATGAATGAAATCTGGGGGCAAAAAAGCTCATAATCCATGCAGCAGGTGCTCTGAATAGTTAAACTCAAGCCCTTTACGTTCTTTTCTTCACAGCAAAAGTGTTTGAGATTAAAAGTCAAAACAGCAGAGAGTGATTTATTTTCAACTGTATCTTTACAGTTAATCACAGCTTAGCATATGGATTGCATTCAATTCTTTGGCTCCTAACATGCTTTCAAAAGAAAGGCAAATTCTTCGGGAAGTTGAGTCATGAAAGTTTGCACTGTAATTAATAATCATTCTATCAGGTCAGTATATTTTCATCAGACCAGAAACGGTACAAGTCCATACACTACTAAATGCCTGGAAAGATTCTTAATCTGCCTGTGATTCAACAGAAAACCTCTGAAATCCTGATAAACTCCCTAACTTAAAATAGAAGCCTCCTCATTAGGCAATAAAAATATCAGGGTATAGTTATAGGTAAACTTGAATAATCTCACATTCTTGTTTTTTTTTTTTTTTTAAGTTCATATACCATCGTGGCCCAGACTTGGCAATCCGGTGTGCAGCCTCTCAGTCCGAGGCAGATTTGGCTGCTATTGGCAATGACTAATAAAAAGATGCGCTGTAACCAGAAACAGAAAGCGCTCCATCAATTCTTTCTGATGTGCTAGGCAAAGCCTGCGCCAAGAAATTATTCCACTTCGTCAATAAACCCACTGGCCAAATCAATTTAAAAAATGCTACTGGTGCACCTACTCCAGAGCTTCTCAGCCCTGCAAAGCTTCTGATGCAAATGGAAATAAATACTATACTAGCCATTACACGTATCATAGCCTCCGTTTATGTAATCTAATTGCATTAAACACCCTGCATAAAGACTTGGGATTTTTCAGCATTTTCTGGAAATGCCTAGCCATTTCCCATGTTAGTATCTACAGGAATGAAAAAAAAAAACCTGATCCTTAAGATGCCAGCACTTGTTTGATCAGTTTCGTTTGTCCCTACTAAAATCGCACTTACTAAAATATCAAAGAAATTCTTCTGGTCCAGAGCGCCTTTTGTCTCCCTTTTCCTATCGCACCCCTTAATTCCATGCGGACCCCTAGAGCCATCCATTCATACACAAAATCAGTCACCATCCTTCCTGGGTCCCCAACACAGGTAGTTACGTGAATACCTACCAATTCGTCTGGGCCCGGGACACACACACATTCTCCTGTCATCACAACACGGAGCCGACAACATCCACAAACCGCGCGGACAGCAGCAGCGACAGCAGCAGCGGCCCATTGAAAGCAAAGCAGAGATGCTCATTAGAGGAGGCGGTGGCGGGGAGGCGGGAGCGGAGGAGGGGCGAGGTCTCGCAGCAGCCCAGTGAATGGGCCGGGAGGGAGGAGAGAATGGAGGGGGGAGAGGGGGGAGAGAGGGGAGGGGAGGAGAAACCAAACAAACCCACCCTGCCGGCCAAGCGGCCACCGGGCCCCAGGCTGGGGACTGCGGGAGCCCGGACAGGCGCCGCGCGGCCGCTCCGTGCAGCCAGCGCGCTGAGCCCACGGGCGCGCAGCATCTTCGGGCCCGGCTGGCCCCGCGCGGCGCTCGCTTCCGCAGACCTCGAGGCGCGGGCAGCCGGCGCGGCCACGAGGGGGCCGAGCGTGACAGCGGCGAGCCGAGGCGGACGTGCCAAGCGCTGACAGCCAGCCCGGTACCGCCCGGGGCCCGCGGCGGCTCCTCCCGACCGAGGCCCTCCACCCGCGGTCGCTGCCCACGCGCGCCCTCCCCTTCGCCGCCCCCTCCCGACGCGGCGGCGGTGGACGAGGATACGAACCGGGTCCAGGAGAGCACCCGCCGCTGGCGGCCTCGGCTGGCGGCCGCACCCCTCCGCGCGCTCCCTTCCCTCGGCACCGCCGAGCTCCCCGGCGCGCGGCAGCTCAGCCCAGTCCGGCCCACTCCGCTCCCGGGCCTCGCCCGGCCGCCACCCGGCCCCGGCCCCGCCCCCGCGTCGGCTCGTGCGCTTCCCTCCTTCCGATTGGCTGCGCGGTGCCGATTGGGCGGGACCCGGCGAGCGAGGCCCCGGCCAGAGGGGCGGGGGCGGAAGAGATCGCGCTCCCCGCCAGTTTTGTGACGTCACGAGGTCAGACCTTGCCTATTGGCTCCAGGCCCGCGCGCGCTCCCGGGGCCACGCCCCGGGGCCAGGGGAAGGAGGTCTGTGCGCGCCGCGGCCACCGGGACCTCGCGGGTTAGCCCGGTTCCGGGCGTGCTCGGGCCTCTCCGTGCGCGGTGGCTCCCCCGCGGGCCGGCTTCCGCGAGTGCCTGGCAGGGCTCTAGGCTGGTCTGAGCAGAGGCCTCTGCTGCACCGGGTCGCCCCGGGTAGACGCTCAGCTTCTTGCCTGTTCAGTGAGGCGTGGCGGAGAATACGCATCTCTGATGTGTTTTGCTTCGTCCACTCAAGACCAAGTTGCTGGTTTTAGGAGTATTAAGTCGCACTGGTGTTTTCTGTTCTTTTTCTCGATGCCCTTGGAGTTCCAGGGCTTAGGCCAAAAGGAAGTTTGATGAAGGAATTCCTACCTTGGTAGAGTGGGTGTGTGCTCACGATGTCTGAAGGACTTTGAAATAGCATTCCCTCCTTGGCCCTGACTCGTTCCAAGGTTATGAATAAACACACGCAGCCAGTAAAAGTGGGCAGAACAGTGGACTTGGAGTCAGAAGAACCTTTCGAGTCATTCCCAGTGACAAAATCCATCTCACTCCCATGAGGGGAGGGAAGGTTTAGGACTGCATACCACTGTATGTGCTAAACAAGACACTCCGTCCTTACCGCTGCCCACAAATGTCTCTATGGGATGATGGCTTCTTATCTACATCCACATAGAGGCCACCTTTATGACTTAAAAGTTTCTTGGGAGATGGCAGGTAAACAATGTTTCGGTTCAGTGTTAATGAGTTGGCTTTTATTTATTGCACACATTAACATAAGCTAACAAGTTGATGTGGACTAGATACAAGAACTACCAAGTTTATTAATCGGAATTATTTAAACTTTATGCAGTAAAGGAAAAGCTTTCTATAAGCAAATTTGTAATTCGTAGTTCCTGAATCTTTCAAGCTACCTCTTTGCCCATCCCCAGGGGAAAGCTTATGGACAGAAGAGAGGGAGGTGAAGGACAAAACAGGTGTCACAGGTAACTCTCCCCAACCAAGAGCAAGGTAAGGTCCCCTTAGTTCCCTGCCTTCATAGATTCTCCTCCCCTAACAACAATCACATTTAGACAGTTTCTATCTAGATATATTTCCAGCATACCCCAATCCAGGAGCTCAGTGTGGCCTGAATTTGTTTTGGGTGTGTGCACAGGAAGGCAAAACTGCCCTCCAATATAAGTTTAAGAGAGAATTCCCTATTTCTCATCTTCCAACTATGCATAATTGGGTGGATATCTAATTAAAATCAGATGAATTATGGGAAGGAACATGCAGAGTTGAAAAAATGAATACAGGGCCTAATCTACCAAGCAAAATGGATTCATTACAACTTCTATCAACCAAGCAACTGTTATTGGCTGCATAAACGGCCCCAAACAATAGTTTCAGCCATTCAGTATTCTCAGGCAGCCTACTGTTCATCTTGAGTGTATCTTTTTCTAATCTGTACTATTGCTTCACTTTGAATGAAATTATCTTTCTAATTTTCAAGTCTGTGTGAGCCCTTATTTCCAGCTCTTTGGATAAGAGGCCAAGAACCTGGAAATACCTGACTGCTGCCACCAATAAGAACTGTAAAAAATGAGGTTCTGGAATTTGTACCTCCACGTAAATGACCTTGAAAGATGTGTTAGTCAGATTTTCTCGTAACACAATGATGTCATTGTCACGTAAAATCCCCTTTTTAAGCTGATTGTCATATCCGCACGGGAAATTCTAACTTCTTTTACTATATCCAACATTTTAGTTTTCTACCAGAATGGTATTGATTTCTCCATCTTATCCTTCAGGGTTCTGAATGACCTGACTATATTTGAAAATAATGCTGATTCTCAAAAAAAAAATAGTTATTTGCCACCTCTAAATATAGTCAGAAGAATTTGTCATCAAGATTGAATGCCAAGATATTTCTGGAATTGGAATAAGGCCTCCGCAGAATGATGGCTCTGAAATAGTCTCAGAGGTATAGGTTCTAGTTCCATGACTGAGTGACATGACATTGCAACATGGCCATCTACGGTGGCTCTAACTCCCGTGTACTGGGCCAGGTTCTCTGCCTTGATTCTCCTCTGGGCTGCTCTTACTCTCCTTCTGGATGGAGGCTACCCAGCTGGGCTCACTTCAGTAGTGCTATTTGTTATTACGTGGCCAGGGTCAGGGCAGATCCTTGGATTTTGCATTGTGACTTGACGGCGCCACCAGAATACCTGTATGTGTTTCAACATTGGAAAGTGTTGAACAGTGCCACTAAAACAATCTAGGACTGTTATAGAGAAGGAACAGACAAAGAAAAAGCAGGGTCTTTGAAAAATATAACTGTGATACAAAGAAAGCACTATGCAAAATAAAAAAAAAAAACAACCAAGCAAAATGTCTACGCTACACAAATGCCTTTGAGATACCAACAGAGAGATAAGAGGCTAGTAACCTTTGAGTTCTCTTGGCACACAGTAGGTGATCCAGTAGCCTCAGAGGTTCCAGCCAGGAAGCTTAAAATAGACTGGCATGGGGTGTGAGCTGCTCACAGCCTGATGGGTGCTGACTGACGGCCTTTGCTAAAATCAATTAGAAAGAAGCCTGGTTCTCCACATTCCTCCTAGTTCTCTACGGGACTTCTGGGAAGTCAGCAAGTAATTAGTAACTAAACAATCAATACTTGTTTTCTTACTCGGTATTAAGTGGATTCTTGAAATTAATGGTACTTGGAGTCTGCCTTAGTCACTGTTGTGTTGCTCTGAAGAGACACCGTGACTAAGGCAGCTTATATAAAACACAGCATTTAGCTGGGGACATGCTTACAGATTCAGACAGTTAGTCCTTTATCATGATGTCAGGGAGCATCATAGTGCACAGGCAGGCATGGTGCTGCAGAAGAAACCAAGAACTACACCCTGACCTCCATGTAGCAGACACAGAGAGAGACAGGGACCTGGTCTGGGTGTTTGAAACCTCCAAGCCCACTCACAGAAACATACCTCCTCCAACAAGAACACACCTCCTAATCCTTCCAACCAATTAGCCAACTGTAGATTAACATGTAAATATATGAGCCTATGGGGGCCATTCTCATTCAAAACACTATGTTCCACCCCCTGGCCCTCATAGGCTTATAGCCATATCATAATGCAGAGGGCATTTAATCCAGCTTCAAAAATCCCCATAGCTTTTCAGTTTCAATGCTGTCTAAGTCCGATATCCCTCTGAAACTTGTTAAGGTGGAAACCTGGGACCAAGTGCCTATTTAACACATCCAGACTTTCCCAACATTACCTCAGTCCCCCACCTATTGCAGGGTCTGGCTGGCCCTCTGAACTCTCCAGCCCAGGGGCCGGATGCCCTCTCCCTCCCTCCACCCCAAGGTTTTCCCTTTATAATCTAGACATTTTGCCCCTTTTGTGCCTTTGACCTCTTGGCTCCCTCTCTCCCATCTCCCCTCCCCAATCCCCACATGGCCCGGCTCAGTCTGGCCACATCCATTCTGGACACCTCCAGATGTCTCTGCCTCTGTCTCTGCTCTGCCATTTATCTGTAACACACTTTCCTCCTCTACCACACCTAGCCACAGTCAGGCCCTTTCCTTTTTATTCCTTTTTTTAGTCAGTCTCTTAATTGTAACTCCCCCAAAAAATCAAAGTGAAAAAGCAGATCGTGTACTCCTAACACAGAGACGCCATGTGTGCGTTGCCGCTCCTGAAGGAAGGAAAGGGCGCATAATGAAGAAATACTGGACCAAAACAAGACTAAAACCTATTTGGGCAACTCCAAACTCTGCATCTCCATGTCTGATGTCACCGCCTCTTCAGGTCTCCAGCTCCTTTCAGCTTTGTTGACTGCAACGCTTCTCTCTCTGGGGCTCGCTCCGGGCAAGCTTTTCTCGGCAGGTGTCCCACAACTCTGCCATCTTCATCATCTTGTCCCCACCTGTTCCCAACATAATCTAGGTTTCACTTGCACAGCTTGGTCAATGGCCTCTCTGGATCTCCACGTAGGTACTGCTTTGCCAAAGCTTGGCCTTGCTGGCTTTCTTTCACCTTGGACAAAGAGTCCTCAGCCCCTTTATTTCTGTGTCCTGGACCCTTAAGCCAGAACCACCTGGCTGAAGTGCCAAGTTCTGCTTGCTAGGTTAGAACCAGGGACCCTCATTTTTATTACATTTGCCTAAGCTTTCAGCTGTTGGTTCCCTGTGTGACTGAAGCTTTCCTGTCATGCCTTTTCCCAAGTTGGAAGCTTAGATGGGTGGGGTCTTACCCTGAGGCTACTACTTTCTTTATTCTATTTAGCATCCGGCTTTTCTTTAAACTTTTTCTACTCCTTGAACACAGGACTTGGCTGCAGCGTCACCTTTCCTGCCGTTCTTTTTCTGCCTGCCCCACTTGCTCCTTTTCACTGTGGGTCTGTACTGGATCAGAGTCAAAACAAGGCTGCCTCGAAATTTCCTCTGCCAACAGGTTTGGGTTAACACTGTTGGTAGAGGATTTCTTTATAAAAAAAAAAATCACAAGAATGGTCTCTAAACCACTTAACTAATATCCTTCCCCTTTGAAACCTCTTGAGCTGGTCTACTTTGCTCTCAGCACCACTTCCAAACTCCTACTAGGATAGCCCAGTAAACCCTGGTTAAAGTGTTTGTCTTAGGGTTTCTATTGCAGTGAAGAGACACCGTGACCACGGCAACTCTTATAAAGAAACAGTGGCTACAGTTCAGAGGTTCAGTCCATTATCATCACAGTAGAACATGGCAGTGTACAGGCAGACATGGTGCTGAAGAGGAAGCTGAGAGTTCTTTCATGTTGACTCACAGGCAACAGGAAGTAGTCTGTCTCACTGGATGTAGCTTAAGCACATGTGAGACCTCAAAGCCCACCTCCACAGTGACACACTTCCTCCTCCACACCTCCTAACAGTGCCACCTCTTTTGGAGACCATTTTCTTTCAAACCACCACACTGCACCCCCTGGCCCCCAAAGGCTTGTAGTCATATCATAATGCAAAAATGTATTCAGTCCAACTTCAGAAGTCCTTATAGTCTCATACAATGGTCTTGAACTTATTTAAAAGTCTAAAGTTCAAAATCTCTTCTGAGATTCATTCAATGTTTTAACTGTAATTCCCTATGAAATTAAAATAAAAAAAATTAGATCACATACTTCCAATATATAATGGCACAGGATACATATTACTATTCCAAAATGTAGGGAAGGGGGCACAGTGAGGAAACACTGGACCAGAGCAAGACTGAGAACCAGCTGAGCGACTCAAACTGCATCAAGGTGATCGTAGAGCTCCAACCCCTTTCAGCTTTAGTGACTGCAATGCACTTCTCTCTCTTCAGCTGTTTCTGCTCCCGGTTATCAGCTCTCCTCGGCAGCTATCCCATGACTCTGATATATCTGGGGTCTCCAAGGCAATTCGCGCTTCTACATCACAGCTTCAAGCAATGACCTCTCTAGGCCTCCATTCAGGGACACCCCTGACACATGCCTGGCCTCCATGACTTTTCCTTACTTGTGGAGGCAAATTCCATAGCCACTTCCTTCTCTCCTTAACGCCAAAGCCAGAGCCACATGACCAAAGCTGCCAACTTCTCCTGCTTGTTGGGCCTGAACACGGTCCCCTCATTTAATTACATCTTCACCAACATTCTCTTGTAGTGGTTTTCTTCACTGCCTAAGCTTGGCTGTCCTGAAACTAGATCTATAGATCAGGCAGACCTCGAACTCAGAGATCCGTAAGCCTCTGCTGTTCAAGTGATGTGATTAAAGGCGTGCACCACCACACCTGGCTCTTCCTCCTCACAAGTTGGAAACTGGTGGGCGGGGATCTCACCCTCAGGTCAATGCTCCGTCTGTTCCATTTCTTAGTCTGTTTATCTCCTTGAGCACTGGACTTAGCTCCAGTCCACTTTCTGCTGCTCCTTTTCTCCTCAAATATATGCCCTTGCTCAGCTTGCCCCTTTTCATTATATATCTTCACTAGAGTTACCCCTGGTAACCATACAACAGACTCTATACTAGGCTGTTTTGAGATTTCCTCTGACAAGGGAATTAATCCAAAACTCTTCACTTTAGGCTCAGGCAAACTTTTTGGACAAGGGCAAAGAGCAGCCACATTCTTCACCAAAATATCACAAGAATGACCTCTAGGCAACATACTAAAATTCTTCTCCTCTGAAACCTCTTGAGCCAGCCCCCATGGTTCAAATAACTCTTAGCACCACTGACTTCCAGCATGGCCCATTAAGCAGTGCTTAAAGTAGTTCACTGCTTTCCTAACCTGGTTTGGGAGGTCCTTCTGTATATGTGTTGCTTTTATTGGTTAATGAATAAGGAAGCTGTTTTGGCTGTGATAGGGCAGAGCAGAGCTAGGCCATGAAGACTGAACTGAATGCTGGGAGGAGGAAGGCAGAGTCAGGGAGAAGCCATGTAGTTCTGCCAGAGACAGACGCTGGACAGAATTTTACCTGGTAAGCAACAGCCACGTGGATATACACAGATTAATAGAAATGGGTTAATTTAAGATATAAGAGTTAGACAGAAATATGCTTACATGATTGGCCAAACAGTTTGCAAATAATATAGTTTCTGAGTGATTATCTCGTGGTCTGGGCAGCCGGGAATGAACAAGCAGCTTCCTACAACACTAACCCAAAACTCCTGAAGTCTAAATTCCTCTAAACTAAAGCATGGCCAGGCCTATCTCAGTAATACCCCAGTCCCTGGGACCAGTTTCTGTCTTAGGTAGGGTTTCTATCGATTTGAAGAGACACCACAATCATGGCAACTTTTATAAAGGACGATATTTAATTGTGACATAGTTTGATTGTGGCTTATAGAGATTCAGTCTATTATCATCATGACAGGGAACATGGCAGTGTGCAGGCAGACATGGTGCTGGAGACGAAGCTAAGAGTTCTTACATCTTGACTTGCAGGTAACAGGAAGTAGTCTGTCTCATTGGTCATGGTTTGAACATATATGAGACTTCAAAGCTCGCCTCCACAGTGACACACTTCCTCCAACAAGGCCACACTTCCTAAGAGTGTCACTTCCTTTGGGGGCCATTTTCTTTCAAACCACCACAATGTTCAATGACTTTTCTAGCACAAGGTTCCATATTTCTCTAACAAGCAGCATGTTCAGGCCTGTCACAGCAATCGGCCTCTCCCTGGTACCAACTTCTTTCTTAGCTGAGAGTCTTCCATCCTGATCTACAGGCAACAGGCACAGAGAGACATTGGGCCTGGTGTGTAGGGACACACCTCCTCCAACAAGGCCACACCTAACTTTTCCAAGCAGTTCACCAAGGAGGGACAAAGCACACAAATACAGGAGCTTATGGGGACCATTTTCACTCAAACCGCCACAAAGTCATCCAGTGAGACTAACAAATTGTCCACTTGACAGAAACAAGAACAAATTTCTGATCCTTGCACATGGGCTTCTTTATTAAACTTCTAACAGTATGATGTAAGGGGAAGTGAGTGATGTAACGGGAAGACCCAGACAGAAGGTTCAGTATGAACCTGCGATCTTCGGAGTGACATACAAACATCCGGGAGACATTCATCACACAAATCAACGTTGGTAATTATGTGGGAGGAATTCTACAAAGGTACAAATTCTAGCACCAAGGACCATCCTGGGCTTTCTTGGATGCTGCTGCTTGCTACTAACAGCTATGAAGGAGTACTGAAGCCCATCTAAGCAATGCTGCCCTCACAGGGGCTTTGGAGTCAAACACACTTGAGTTTGGCATCTAGACCTGCTTCAAGTCCCTTTATTGTAAAAGCTAGGAGAATGAACATCAGCATATGTCATGATCTGTTTTTAGTCTTCCTCCAGTTCCTGTTCTAATCTCCAGGACTGCCACAATTTCAGCCATAAAACCTAGAGTACCTCACAACTTTAATCACTAAGTGAATTCAAATCTTACCTCTAAGCCAGAACTAAAGAATTGGACTTTCACATTCTACTAAGGAATCACAATAACAAGCAGAACAGTACATGTTTCTATTCTCTGCATTTATTAGGAACAATTGATTATAATTTTAGTTCCTTGCACATTCATGTGATGGAAAACACACAAGGCACAGAAAGATTTTATTGGTTCTACCCCTTATAAGAGGAAACTGTCAGTGTATTTGAGAATCCCATAAATATATTTTTGAAGAACACATTTCTACTGCATTGCTGAACGGCAGCCAGATTTTGTCAGAAAAATAAATTATAAAATGATGTTTTCCTGGTTTCAGAGAACTGCTGGGCTCAGTGTTCAGTTTGCATACCACAAATCCATGACTCACCCACAAATGACCAGGACTAAGGAGCACAGAGTGTTTCCTTTGCTCTTGGCTGTCACCCGCCCTTTTGATGCTTACTGCTCTATACTGCATCTGCAAACTCCACTTTCATTGGAACACGTATAAATCAGTATCAGTGACAATGTTTAGACACAGCTCCAAGCCAGGCTCTTAGCTGAGGCTGTTCTTCAGGACAAGAATGTTCACTGTTCAACTTCAGTTTAAATCTATAAAGCCCTGACTGTAAGCCTGTGGCCTTTGAATGTTTCGGTAACTTAGATGTGTGCATCTCTAGGAGTTCTGTGGTATGCCAGTTGGCATGTGGTGATCAGTTTGGTATAGGGAAAGAATCTTTTATCTGACCTACTATGCAATTATATTTGATAAATAATTCTAGAATGCTTTATGTATTCTGGGTCCCATGCTCTGAGATGGGGGAAAGAACCAGACAATCTGTGTCAGCTGGGAACTGTCAAGATGGCCCAGTAGGTAAGAGCATCACCACCAAGCCTGCGGACATGAGTTTGATCCCCAGAACCAACATGGTGGAAGGAGAGAAATGACCCCCACAGTTTGTTCTCAGACCATCACCACAGTGTGCAGGTGCATGCCTGTCCCCACCCTAAATAAATGTACTAAAACACATCATCTTATGATGAAACTGTTGGCTAGACATTGGCAGGGATAATATGTAACAATGTGCAATAAAAAGTTATCCACAAAGTGCTCAAGAAAGAAGAAAGATTGTTTCTCCCTCACAGGGGAAGGAGGGAAGTCAGCAGAACTATTCCCCGGACCCAGCCCTAGATTTGGGCTTCAGGATAATAATAGATTTTTCACTAATTTGTGGCAGAATGGTTTTTTAAATGGTGGACAATGATTATAAAACCCCCAAATCCCATAAGGTAGATGATTTCTGAACTTATTTAGCTAAAGTTGTGATCAGCCCATAAGTTTTCTATTGTGTTTTCCTTTCTGAAGTCATGATAAAAGTATGTGTGATAGGTTTCTCTAATTGAAAAATGAAACTCAACAGACTCATTCTAGTCTTTTGGGGGTTTTCTAAGTTAAGGTTTCAGTTGCTGTGAAGAGACACCGTGACAACGGCAACTCCTATAAAAGAAGACATTTAATTGGGGTGACTCGCCTATAGTTTCAAAGGTTCAGTCCGTTATCATGAAGATGGGGGGCATGGCTGTGTGCAAGAAGATGTGGTGCTGGTGAAGTAGCTGAGAGTGCTACATCTGATAGGCAACAGGAAGTGGACTGACTATCACACTGAGGGAAGCTTGAGCATATGAGACCTCAAAGCCCGCCCCCACAATGACACACTTCCTCTAACAAGACCACACCTCCTAATAGTGCCATTCCCTTTGGGGACCATTTTCTTTCAAACCACCACAGGGCAGTATTTATATATTGATTAGTTCTTCAAAGCCAAAAGGTTAGAGCCTTGTTGGTGATGGTTATACATAAGTTGTTGTTGGAAGAGAGAGGAACACCTTCTTATTGGCCTAGCCACATCTGCAGTAAGGGAAAATTAATTGGCAGAAAAGGAAAAGAGATGTGTACTTGCTTTACAGATAGTTTTAAATGCTTTCCTTGTACTTTTCTGGTGAGTATCGGCAGAGGAGAAAAGGCCTCCAAAAGCGGAGAATGTGAACTGCAGAAAGCAGCTGGCAACAGAGGAACCAGAATGAGAACTCTCTGCACCCCAACCTTGCACCATTAAGTAAAATTAAGTTTGAGGATAGATGCCTTCCACTTACTTCTGTATGGCAGACTTAAAAAGAACCTTTGTATACAGCGCCTGTCCGTGCTGCCAGATTTTTGCCAAGGGAAGGGAGAAAGAATGAGTTATTGAATGTGTATGTCTAAGCAAGTCATCAGTAAAAGAATCTTTAGATGCTGGTGCTCAGTGACCTCATCCAACTTTTTGACTGTAGCAAAGTTTCCCGTCCATTCAAGCATAGACCGCTCCAGAACTGCATCCACAACACCAGTGAATGTGCCATCTTCAACGAGGGATTGAAGGAAAACCACAAAGACCATCGAAAAGCTGAATAATATCACAGGGTGTTTAGAACAGGGTGGGATTTCTGTGGCTGAACTCTGAGGGCAGTGACCTTACAGGAACATATCTGTCCTGAGCGCCTCCCAGCGTGAGCGCTTCAGAAACTGTCAAAGATTTCCTTGAAGGCTTGCCAGACGATTGTCAACAATGAGTTTCATTTTTACTGTGCACTGGGATGCAGTCCCCGGGGAGACTCAAGCAAGAGGGCTCTGAGGTCAGACATGCTTTATCCAAGTCTTTGTCCCAGCCTTTGCCAGCCCTGCTGCCTGCTCTCGACATCAAGGTTTAATGCCCCTTCACGGGTCTTTTATAAGCGGATAGGATGTGTATGAGGTGACCGCAAGCTGCTGCTCTTAAGTTTTAGGGTCTAATATTGCTGTTTTCTGGGAAGAATGCCATTTTCTTGTGCTGTTTTCTGTTGTTTGTTTGCTCTCATACATGGTCCCGATTGAAGGTTAATTAGTTCTTTCAGTCCCCGTGAAACTAAAACATCTGTACATGATCAAAAAGTACACTAATATTTCTAGGGCAGATCATTTCTTTTGATTAACTATTATATATTTAATCAAGTGAACCAAAATTTCTTATCAATATTTCTAGGCAAGGTATAGAAATAATAAGAATTATGCAAATTATATAGCCTGTCCACAATCCTCAGACCTTTTTCTTCTGATGACTTTTACCAGTGGAAATATCAGGTGGTGGTAACTCACCAGGTAGGATGATGGGATTGTTCCTGGTTCCTATTTTGTTAAAGAAAGAGAGAGGTGGAAAGATGTGGCCTCAGGGAGTTCAGTCCTAGCTTGGGGCTGCAGTCCTGGCCTGGGGGTGCAGTCCTAACCTGGGGTGCAGCCCTAACCTGGGATGCAGTCCTTACTTGGGGGTGCAGTCCTAACCTGGAAGTACAATCCTAACCTGGGGGGTGCAGTCCTAACCTGGGGTGCAGCCCTAACCTGGGGTGCAGTCCTAACCTGGGGTGCAGTCCTAACCTGGAGGTGCATTCCTACCCTTGGGATGCAGTCCTAACCTGATCTAGCACACAGAGCTGGGTCTTGACACCTGTCCCCCTGAAATGACCAGCTGTGACTGTCAGAGGTGAGAGGAACTGAGAAGGCCTCTATTCCCATTTATCCACACACTTGGGAGAAACAGATTTCATAATTAAAAGGAAGCAGAGGAGTCAGAAGGTTGCAGCTCTCCTTCAGGAAGCCAGGGGTAAAATTGAGTTGAACTAACCTGGAAGAACATGACTTTGTGCTGTTAATTCATCCAGCTTGTCACTATTGGACACCTGGCGTGTGCTTGGCATTATTCTGGATAAAGATAAAACAGGATCATGACCCTGTTCTCATGGAACTTGCAACCTGGTGGGAAGAACCGTACAGCCAGAGTTTCACAGGAATCCCATGGTGATCCTGTCCTCCTATGGCACAGGGATGCCCTGGGACTCGGCTTGGTGCTTTCTGCAGCCTGAGACCCGTGTTTATAATTCCCTCAGAGACTGCGGGGTGTATTTGTGGTACACCGAGTACCAAAGCCATAACTTCCAGCTAAAGTAGAGAGTATTTCTGACCTCGCAGAAATTGTTGTCACGGCTGTGAGGATCTATTTTTGTTCTGCTTTCTCAAGTTCATGTCCTCTTCGGTAGCCAGCGATGAAAGCGCCACCCTGCTGAAGTGTCATAGAATAAACTCTGCCTTATCCATGGTATTGCAGCCTTGACACGCTGAGAAGCTGACTCTGATTTGCTTAAAGTCATTGTGTACTGAAAGCCCTGGGGCTGCCTTCCCGTGGTTTGGCTGTTAAATACATTAACTTTTAGTAGAGTATGCCACCTTAAGTTTCAAGGTATTTTGGGGGTCAGAGGTACAGGGGACTGAAACTAGGACCGTGCATCAATGCGAATCTTAACAAAGCTTAGAAAGCTTAGATGAGACCAAACACTAGATGACATTGTTTGGTTGGTACGGCTGTGGACATGCCTTCAGATTTCTGTAGGCTGGCTCGTGGTTCGTAAAGGAGGAAGGCTAGTTTTAACCTTAGCCTCACCTCTATCCCTTGTAAAAACCATGAGACTCAAGCTGAACATGTTAGGTATTGGATTTCAACTGTGGAATGATGTTTTGTGTCAATATTTTCTTTCTTATCTGGACCATGTTTAGGCATTAGGAATGGGAGCTCTCTCAAGTATGCAGATGACTCATTATTGCTAGGAAGGCTCCTCTACAAAGGGGGGGCGATCTGGTAGATGTCACCCTACCAACCCATCTGTTGTTACTGGTGCTGATTAGGGACTGGAAGGCACTTGATGCTGAGATGCAATGGGAATGGCACAGCAAAGGAGAGGTCAATTTCTAACCCAAAAATGTATCTAACCTGAATCGAGCCACACAGAAAGCAGACACATTCACATTATGGGACCCTGGTCCTAGGGCAGGTAACTTAGATCCCTGAAAACTGTCCATGTTGTGAAAGTCAAATGCATCAAGAGAGAAAAGCAAGGTTTTGAAAAGCTCCAAACTAAAAGCTAACAAAGAGACATGGTAGGTTGGTGACTGGGGACTGTGTCCAGTGATAAAGGAAGGAAAGAGGGTAAGGAGAGGAAGAAAGAAAAAAAAAAGCATCTACAAAGGACCCTTAGGGGACAACTGAGAAATCAGAACATATTTTTTTTATTACACAATCATTTTCTGTTTGCTTGAATTATGAAAGAGAATGAATGTCTTTGTTATTTGGATACACCTATTGAAATATTTTAGATGGGAATTGTCATGAAGTCATAAACTTTCCCATGAAAGAGAAAAGTAAGGATATGTGGAGAGAAAAGTAAGAGAACAAACATGAGATGTTGGTAAATGCTTGAGAGTTCTTTAGATGGATATAGCTGGAGGTCTTAAGTGTTTTAAATGGTAGAAAGAGTTGAGAAAAATTCATTTGATGGAAAGTATTGTTGAATTTAGAATATTAACTAAAAAGGTGAGAAAGGACAGACAGCAAATAGGTAAATCTCAGAGCAGTAACTGGAGGTTTCTTATCCCATCTGGTACCACAGCCACTTTTAAAATAACTGCTCAGAGGCTTATGGTTAATTGCAAATTGTTTGGCGTATTATCTCAGGCTTATTATTAACTAGCTCTTACATCTTAAATTAGCCAATTTCTATTAGTTTATATTTTACCACGAGGCTCATGGATTATTACCTCACATCGTTCTTTTCCAGTAGCTGACTCCACCTTCTTTCTCCCTGTATTCAGTTTGGATTTCCCACCAAGTTATCGTCCATGCTGCTATAGATCAAAGCAGCTTCTTTATTAACCAATGCTAATAAAACACATTCACAGCATACATACATATCATCTCCCATTTTTTTTTATTAAAAAGAAAGGTTTTAACTTTACCATATTAGATATTATAGCATATTACATAAAATTACATGTAAAATTGTTATTAAGCAAGAATTATAGTTACAATATTTAGTCCATTTACATTTGGCAAATTCAGGAAAATACTCTATCATCCATTCTATCTTTGTGAGTCTATAATTTCATATCTAATTTATCCTTTATCATAACTAAGGAAAACTATAATTATAACTATCCATTCTTCAACTTCATCAAAGACCTCAGAAGGATATAATATTACCTAAGTAAACAGGAAGTGTATTGTAAGCAACTTCCAAAACTCTAGAAATGACAGAGACATCTTGCTGCCTGAACCCAGAGTTCTTCTATAAAGTTATGGCACCCATCTTCAGCCTACAGGCCCATAGTATCTGACAGACTTTTCCACGAAGCAGGAAATTTGAAAGACTGTTTTGCGTATACTGGCGGTTTGTCAGTCATTTTCTTCTGCATCCTGCAGGATATGTGGCAGACTCTTCCATGAAGCAGGAACTCTGAAAGACTGTCCCACCTTGGCAAGTTCAGCAGTCACTTTCCTGTGAGTCCTGCATGTCCAATTTATATAGCATACAGTAAAGCAGTCCAGGCAAGAGCAGTTTCTTGCCCAGATGGATAGCCTTGCCATATTAAAAACAAACTCCATAAGGAGCTTCTTTGATTCCTACAATCTTCTTGAAGGAGCAGACATCTCTCACTGTCAAGAAAAGTCTAAGTTCTTAAAATATTTAAAATGCCATATTCTGTAGGTTTTTCAAGTGTTTGAAGAATAATTTTATTTGAACTATATCTTTGCATATCTATAAAACCTAACTAACATGACTTTAAGTTTGACTGTTATAGATGACTGTTAATTTGTATTTCTTAACTATAAATTACATTTTTTAAAGAGCTGTATAAACACAATACCTTCAACAAGAGTAGAAATATATATAAAGTTTAACAAAATCATTCTTAAATTTGTATCAGTATACAAAATTCCTTTAAACAAGAATAAATATATATATATACAAATAACAAAATTAAATCCATGGCATTGTAAAATATCTGAGATTAATCTAATCTATCTTTTTATCTTATATATTCTTATATCCCCCTAAATATAGTAAACATTCATAATCTACCAAATAACCAAAGATTATCCATACCTCTCAAAACTCTTGAGAATGTTGGCATCATTTTCTTCAAACTGCTTCCTGCTATCTGTGGGTGAAGTATCTTTAGGGTCCCTGATAAAATTTTGAGATAATGACCAAGTCCTGGGAGGAATAATGGTAACCTTTGTTGATAGAGATCACCTGTCAAGTTCAGAAGGCCTCCCTTGGCAAAAAGCTGGTCCATCTTAACCTGGAACAAATTCATAGGCTCTTGTTTCCTGTGGAAACAAAAGCAAATCAGCTTCTCCAAAGCAGTGCATCTTCTAAGAGCCGTTTTACAGATACATTTTTTTACTTCTGTTTTAAAGCTAAGGCTTTATAAACACTTAGGTTGTTACATTGTATCAGTCTCTCTTCAGACCTGTGTCTCTCAGCTGCTGCCTCTTGTCCATCAGTTAGCAAAATATTCACAATCAACACAATACAGGATCCAGACTCCCTGTGTATTTTCTGTATACTCTAGTGTATATGACTTTTTTCTTTTATGTTATTTTTACTATCTCCTTAAAGACTGTCTTATTTTTTAAAAAACTTTGTTTCTTTTTATAACTATTTTATTTTCTCTCTCTCCCAAGCCTACATACATTTAAAAAAACGCTGTGACCCATTTAAGAGTCTCTTGTGTGTGTGTGTGTGTGTGTGTGTGTGTGTGTGTGTGTGTGTGTGTCTGAATCTGTCTTTATTGCGTATCTGTAATCATTTTTTGATTACTGTTTTAAACTGGTAAGCGGGTGTGGCTAGGACCAAAGTGGTCATGTTGGCTGTTGGTTCAGTTATACTAGCCTTTTCAACATGGCAGAGGAAGCAATGAGCATCAGACTTACCCCTCTCCCCAATGCTGCTGTCAGGTGGTGTGCAGCCGGCCCACAAACTTCTTTTGTCTGTATGAGCCAAAACTAAATCCACCACACAGCCTGAACTAATTAGCCTCTCTGTACCGAGGCCTGTCTGAGACTCTGGAAACCCACCATGGCACTTAGCTCATGGTGACTGGTGGCCAGCTCCATCTTGCAAGCAGCTGTTGGAGACGTATCTCTGTGCTGTTCTTGGCATGAGACTGTGAGATGAGGAAGCCCAGTGCAGCTCTGTTTATGTGCATTCAGAACCTTTTTTAAAAGCGTTCTCAGGTCCTATGGAAATTCAGGATCCTCATGTAGGTACACCATTTGTAACTGGAGGTTTCTCATCCCACTTGGTCTCATAGTCACTTTTAAAATAATCACTCAGAGACTTAATATTAATTGCATACTGTTTGGCCTATTAGCTTAGGCTTATTATTAACTAGCTCTTACAACTTAACCCATTTCTATTAGTTTATATTTTACCATAAAATTTGTGGCTTTGTTACTTTACATCTTGCTTCTCTGGCAGCTGCTGGTGTCTCCCTCAACTCTGCCTTCTCTCTCTGTATTCAGTTTGGCTTTCCCACCTAGCTATATTCTGCCATGTGATAGGCCAAAGCAGCTTTTTTATTAACCAATGGTAATAAAACATGTTCACAGCATACAGAGGGGCATCCCATATCAGTTAATCAAACATGTTTGTTATTTTTTCTTTTTTGTTTGATTGCTTGTAATTTTGAAACAACATTTCAAGCATCCCAGGCTGGCCTCACACTTGCTGTATAGTGGAGAGTAATGTTGAACTTGCAATGCTTCTAGCTTCACTTCCCTAAATGATAGGATGGATCTATAGACTGTGCTCCACACCTTGTTTAATGTGGCAAGAATAAACCTAGGGCTTCATGCATACAAGGCAAGCACTCTACCAAGGGGACTACATCCCAACCTCGACATTTTCTATACTGAATTCCCATCCTATCATTCCATAAAATTAGAAAGATGGGATTTAAACATTTGAAAAAAATGTTTTTAAGTATCAGAAGCTGGGAATTGTGTCTGTAACCCCAGCATTTTGGAAGGCAAGTTCGAGGCCAGCTTGAGTTACATAGTGAGGCCTTCTCTCAAAAAAATATTTTCTTAAATCTTAAGTGATTTTTAATATTGTACAGGCCATCAGCTAGAACAAATTAACAAGGGAAACCAAGACTCCCCTCTCTGTCTCTGTCCTTCAACCTAAAATAAAAGGCAGGATAAGAGAGGACATCCTGTAATGTATAATGTCCTTTCCAACATTCCTGCATTCCTCCTTCTGGGTCATCTCTGGGCATCCAGAGGAGGAGAGACTTTGAAGTCCTCATGGGACTGCAGACAAAAGTGGGGAGACGTGCACAAATCGAGATGAAAACCTGTCTACATATCCCTGATGTCCCTGGGCTCAAAGACCACAGTGTGCCAGAGCCACAGGAAGACAGACTTGGGGAAGGACACCATACCTAATGTGACACTCTGGTCAAAAATGCCTTTGTCTGACCTTTGTGTGACCTCAGCTGGATATCAGGTTTGTATCCAAAGGCAGGGGTGGTGTCTCATGTGGCAAATGGGACTTGGGAACTGTACGCAGGAGTCACAACAATGTAGAATCCTCTCCAACATTTAACAGTTCCATTTCCCCAACTTTCAGAAATGATTTAGATAAATTGTGATTTAATTTTAAATACCTTGGGGCTAGAAAGATAGCTCCGTGGTTAGGAGTAGCTGCTGGGCAAGCATCATGTGCAAACTGTCATTTGCCACCAACTCCAGGTAAAAACACTAGGAATTCATGTTGCTGTTATTATTCCGGTTGCCATTCCCTCCGCAGTGGGAGCTATGGGTCTGTCAGCCTTTCCCATTATTGCTCGCTACTCACAATGCCTCTGTCTTATTCATTGAAAATTGCTTTGTGCTGCGTGGTGGTCCGAAGGCAATTTCCTTTGGCATTATGGCAGCTACATTTTTTATGGCTGTCTGTGAGTTTGCAAGCAATTTCAACAGATACTGAAAAATTAATTCATACAACTCAACTTCTTTTTTAAATGCATATAAGTCTTCCTCAAGACGAGGTAGAAGTCACATAAAGAAAACACACACACAGTGTACATCTCAAGACCTAGGCCACCATGACAGGAACGACACACAACGTAGCCAAGAAGCAAGGTGACGAGGGCGTGCAACAATCAATCATTGTTCCCTATGATCAGGTATCATGTGTCTCTGGGATTTGCTGTGTGAATAGTGGGTAAGAAGATATGGATTACATATTGCAGGCGTTGGAAACTTCTAGTCAATTTACAGAGTAACAATACTGAATGACAATCTTCCCATCAAGTTACAGAGTAACAATACTGAACTATGATCTTCCCAAGGTCGCATTATACAGTTATGGATACAATGTTCCTTTAATTGCACCTCTATTCCATAGCAACAAAACTGAGTGACTCAAATCAGCACTGGGAGGCTCACAATTCCGGCTATCTGGTGTTCCTTTCTTAGCGCAGCTTGGCGATTCTTCTGTGGGTCGATCTTGGCTGCTTTGACATGCCTGGTATTTGACTTACAGCACAGAGGAACTATGTGTATCATCTTGTAGACGATGCCAGGCTTTTCACTGGCTGCTGGGTTCCAGAAACAGAAAAGACAGCAACTCCCAACGTACACACTCTGCCAAAGCCACTGTTGGTGTCGTATTTTCTAAAGCAAAGCATATGAAGAAATTCACATACCAGGAGATAAAGTACTATGAGCATCTCTTGGTGGGAGGGATGAAAATATTTTAATACATTGAAGTATGTGCATCATTTTTGCTTTTGATTTTTTTTTTCAGACAAGATATGTCCACCTAGCCTGTGTTGGCTCTGAACTCCTGATTCTCCCACCCATATCTCAAGTGCTGTATTATAGGTATGTGTTACTGTATCACATTTTAAAGATGTAGAAATGAGTAACTTCACCTAGGAGCCCCCTAGTATTGAGTCTTGCCTGAAAAGGAAGATATGGGAATAGGTTATATGCATGACACCTCTATATAAAGAACCAAAAGTCTTCTCAGGGAAGTGAGAATTTACCCTAAGAATGAAGATTCACTAGATTGCCCAAGGACACTCTGAGTGATAAGAGGTCTGTCAGCACCGCCCTTCCCCGTGCCTGAGAAGCTTAACCTGAGTTCTTGAGAAGAGGCTACACTACAAAAAACAAGCTGAGCTTTCAGTAAAGTGTCTGGGGAGGTAGAGAGACTCAGAGGGAGAAAGGAGCGCTCATCAAGCATGTACAGAAATTGAAGTCAAAATTTAAACTAGGAGCGAAATGCTTTGTTGCTTTTCATTATTTATCTACATGTATCATTTATCTATTTGATTTGTATATGTGTGTGTGTGTGTGTGTGTGTGTGTGTGTGCATGTTTTGCCTGCATGCGTGTCTGTGTACCACTTGCATGCTTCATTCCTGCAGAGAGTATCAGACCACCCAAGAACTGGATTCATAGACAGTTATGAACCACAGTGTGAGTGCTGGTAACTGAACCAGGGTCCTCTGCAAGAGTAGCCAATGCTTGTCACTGCTGTGTCATCACCCCAGCCCCTGAAAGTGTTTCATAGATGTTTTTCCTGTATCGCTATATTAGTAGTTTAATATGTGTGAGAATGATTAAATATTACTTATACAGCGAGTACATGAAAGAACCCAGTGTGTCCTTGAGGGCAAATTGGGTGCTTCCTCAGACTTCTGCCCCAGGTTTTGAAATAAATTATGTTAGTTCATCCAGATTTAGTTAAGGAATAGACTTCATATGGGGGGGGGGTATGGCCAAGATGTATTAAGAGGGGTTGCACAGGAAGGGAATTGGTTCTTTACTTCCTGTGGTCCCACAAAAAGATTTTTGTGTTTTGAATGATGACTAGCATGGGCCCATGTCCCAGTACAAGGATGGGATCCCCTCTTCTTCCACCTCCCCTTCCTCTTTTTTTTTTTTTTTGTTTCTCAAGACAGGGTTTTTTTGTGCAGCCCTAGCTGTAGACCAGACTGGCCCCAAACTCACAGAGATTCCCCTGCCTCTGCCTCCTAAATGCTGAAATTAAAAGCATGGATCACCACCGCCCAGCTGGGATCCTTTCCTGTCTATATCCCCAGAGAAACTAGAATGGAATAGCTGCTGCATTAGAAGCAGGGAGGATGCATGGATCTTATTCCAGGAAATCTGGATTTGGGGCCCGCTTGTTCATAGGCATTGCTGGAAACCCAGCTGCTGACCATCTGAAGGCCTTGGAGATCGTAGGGAGCTGCAGCCTCCCTGCAGCAGGGCTTCTGGACTTGGGTATAGCCTCTTCTGCTCAGAGGTTTCTAGTTCCCTTTGCTCATTTTTCCGGTGGACGTTGAGGATCATTTAAACTGCTCATCACTATACTGAGCCTGCATTTGGGAATCATAAAACTTGGTAAGTGACCGTAGGAGGGTCCTCTTGTGGGATATTTTGATGGCAACTCCCAAGGCTTGCCAATAAAGTTAAACCTTGAATCAGGGGACGGAGCCACTGACTAGCTGACCAGAATTGGCCATAGAGATGCCAGCTATTTGGATAGAGAGGGCACACAGGAAGGAAAGGGTAGGGACTTGAGTTTGGGTTTCCTTTTTAGTTCCTTTTCAGTGGCAAAAGACATGTCTCTTGCAGGGTCTCCAGCCAAAAGGTAAGGACAGTTACTTGCTACTCAGCCTCTCTTGAGTTAGCAGGTTTTCACCCCAGCCTTTGACTCCCAAGTCTTATTGATAAATAGAATATAGAAACTTAGTTCAAACCTACATATCCCTGCAGCAGAGCCGGGCCACAGGACCAGAAGCCCCGCCAAGCCACATCCTGAGTGGCCTGCAAGGTGCTGCCTACAAGGCTGTGGGGCCTCAGACAATAATTAAAATATCAGCTGCTAAGCCGACAGAAAAACATCAGCGTCCCAGCTCCTCCCTGGCTCTAGTTGCAGGCTCTGCTCCTTACTGTACATGTTCTTAGGGAATCAAATGAACATGGCGAGTGGCCAAGCAATTAAAATAGGAGGCCTTATAGCCACCAGTGCTTTCAGCATTGAGCTTTTAGTGTAAAAGGTAGATCATAGCCAGCGAGTGCTGCTGGCTTCCCAGCTGTACCCACCAAACTGCATCTCCACAACCAATATAAACCCAGGTCATTCTCGCAAACCTTTGGATCATAGAACCAAGAATAATGAAAAATGAGTGCTTATGATCCCATCCAGGGAGCTGGAAGCCTTTTCATGCTTCTTGCCATCAGAAAGGTGGAATATGGTTCACTGTAAGAAGAAAGTTTAGCCAAAATTTTAAAGTAAGATCCAAGAAAAAGACATTAGAATGTCAAAGATAGACGTGGTCATCCTGCTGGTCAAAACACCAACAAGCCAAACTCCTCAACTCCTTGCTAATCAAACCTTCATCTTGTTAAACTTTCAAAATCTTGGGATAAGGGGCCTTCTGAAGCTTAAGAGTAATTGTTTTTGTTCTAAGTCCTGGTGATTCCACGTTATTGCGATAAGGGTCTGAAAAGAAATGAGCACAAAAAGTGGAGGGGTGGGGGGTGCTTCTGGGACTGGCTTCCCTTGCTGACTGGAGGAACCACTGCTTCAGGCAAGCTCTGTGAAGCAGTGACCTTGGGTTGCCCTCCAGCAGGCTGTCCGAAGCTGGTGGCCCTTGCAATCCAGGAAGTGCCTGCTGCTAAAACCAACTTCTGGGGGATTTCATAGTCAGACGTAAACAACTTGTATCCTTGATGTCACAGAATCCCTAAAACCCAAGCCCACAAGTCCAAGGCTTGGTGTTCCGTGAAGCCATGGCTGTTGCTTACTTAAGTCAGTTCCTTCAGGGTTCCTCTGGCTCACAGCCAAACACTTAATAAGATCTGCGCTAGTTAAGATCTGTTTCCTGATCTTTTAATCAGAAAATTGGCGTAAGCACCTTATTTTAGTTAGATAAAGGCTGCATTGTATTTTTGAAAGCTACTTTTAGTGCTACATGGTCAACCTACTTCAACTGGGTGAGCAAAAAAAAAAAAAACTATTAAACAGATTTCTTTGGGGGCATTTTGCTAGAATCTAAGCTCTGGTCTAGAATTTCTCAGCTATATGCAGTCAGAAATCCCTGAGGCATCTATATGCTGGGAATGATGTGCCCTACAAAAGCCTAAGCCCACTAACAAGAAGCCTGAAGAAATCCATGTCACATTTAAATTACCTTTTCCAGTTTCCACCAACAGCTTGGAAATCTTTGTAATAGTTTACCTTAAACTCCGAGGCAGGGAAAACTAATAACATCATAGCAGAACAGTAATCCTGCAAAGGAAATGATACATAAAAACATGAGCAGTCGCGAGCACCTGAGGGTGTGAAACATGCTTGGGTACAATTATGGTTTGGATCTGGAATGTCTCCCACAGGCTTGTTTTGAAGTTCTGAATATTTGTGCCCCCAGCCTAGTGGCCTCGTTTTGGGGGTTTGGGGCCAGCTAACAGAAGTAGGTCACTTGAAAGTTATAGGTGGCCCCTAACTTCAGCCCCACACTCCGCTCCCTGTTTTGCCTTTGCTCCAGGAGCCCGCGTTGCATCATTGCGCGTTCCCATGGCTGGCAACTCCACCATGTCTCCTTTGTCGTGACCAACTGAGACCGTCTGAAACTGTGAACTACACGTACCGCGGCAGCTCTTGCTTGTGATCCTGACCCTTGAGAGGCAGAGGCAAGGATAGTTAATCAGCACTTACTTAGCAAGTTCCAGGCCAACCAGGGATACATAGTAAAAATCTCAACTCAAAAGACAACAGGCTGGGGAGATGGCCGAGTGGGTAAATGCTCGCTGGGCAAGCATAAAAACCTGAATTCGGATCAGCAACACCGCATGAAAAGCCAGGTGTGGTTTGTGTGTCTGTAACTCAGCTGCTGAGGGTGGGGATACAGATCCCCGGGTTCACTGGCCAGTCATTCCAGTCTGAATGGCAGGCTCTGGGTTTAATAAGAGACCTTCTAAAAAGCTAGAGAGTATTAGAGGAGGGTACCCCCACTGACCTCTGGTTTCCCCAACACATGCTTACACACACACACACACACACACACACACACACACACACACACACACACACACACACGTATATACGTACATACATAAAACAGAATTAAAAAGTACATTTAAAAGCTGAAACTATTGTGGCCATGTTGGAGTCTGAGGGATATGCAGCTGCTGGGGCCATGCCAACCTGAGTGGCCTGGGTGTCATCCAGATATGAGCTGCTACTGACGTCCCTGTGTGGCCCTACTGCAGTCAGAGCCAGGGTCTGTGTTGATGTCTATGGCTCCTGTTACCATCAAAGGTCATGGCCCCTTTTGGGGTCTAGACTGCCATCTGGTGTCCTGTTGGAGAGCAAAGACCACACCCATTCTGATCTGAGAGACCTGTGCTGCCACCCAGGGCCACAGTGACAACCTGACCCAAGCTGCTGCTGCTGGCCATGTCTGGGTCCATGATCCTGATGCAGTTGGGCTCTATACTGAGGTCCCTTGCCATATTACCATGGGGCCCGTGTGAAACCATGTGTTGAACCACATGTTGAAATATGAAGGCCAAGCTGAGCTGGTCCTGCCTCTTACTGGCCGTCTCTACCCCCATCACTGGAGAGCCTCCCCCTGCCCGCACTGGCCCCCCCCTC